>OZ038388.1:37141946-37181946 GCA_964036045.1 Eutreptiella sp. 'Long Island Sound 2002'
GAATTTCTCTTCCACTTGATCCCAGAGCCAGGCTGCGCAAAACCCCCACATTTCCCCCGCCCCCTTGTCCACGATGCGCACATGCTGTAAACGGGACAAGAATCTGGACAGGAGGCTGAGCTGGACCAGCAAATTACCAGACTCCGGAAACAAAGACATGGGGAGTAGTGTTTCGAGGGAGGGTACTGCAGTCTGCAGGTGCTTGCAGAAATCTGTGATTCCTGAAACTGCCTGTGCCCGGGAACGTCTGCCTGGGACAGGCACAGGGTCATTGGGGCGTAAGCTCTCGTGGCCCCCCACCACGAAAATTGCAGGGAGTAAAGCCGCATGTCCGTCAATGTGCAGGACTTTTCCAAATTTAGGAGCCCTGGCAGAGAACTCGTGACACCTGCAGGGGGGGTTTTGCATTTGGCGTGTCTGGCGCATGGCATGTGTTTGGAATAGCGACTTCACTGTGTGGGGGTTGGAACGCACAATCCTGACACTGTGTTTCAGAGCCTGGCGTTCGTAAGCTTTCAGTGGGGACGCGTGTAGGATCTTCCGTACAATGTTTGTGATGACGGTTTTCTGCAGTTTTGTGAGGTTGGGGACTACAATAGTCCCGCACAAGTGGAAGGGCAGGGCGAGCTGTTGGGCGGTGTCGCGTAGAAACACTTGTAGCGCTTTTACTCGTGGTGTATCCCTTTCCTGTTTTGCCTGACGTAGTTCCTGTAGCACGTGAAGCACTGTGCTTGTAATGTATGCTCGTTTTGTATTGGATGTGTCGTTTTCGGATATCCCTGGTGGTATGTCATTGACAACCCAGTGTTTCAAGTCCGACCACCAGTTTCTCTCAGCCAACCCTGCTTGGAGAAGAGACTCGCAGTATTGCACGGGGATGGTTACCCGATCGGACAAGTTCGTTGTGAGTAGCAGTTTGTGGAATGTGGCACAGTCCGCTGCTGCCCGTGCATCAGTGTGGTGTTTGCCTAATTGCTGGACAGGGCTCTGTCCCGTCTGTCCCACGTACACAGCACCGGTGCGGAGGCTTATACATACATATATAACGAAATGTGGGGGCGGGACATGAACAAACCATGCGTTTGCGTGCGCCTTGCGGCGGACGGTACGAAGGGAGGGGAGCGTGGCGTACGGCCAGAAGGGAATGCTGGCCTGCATGAGTTCTGCCCATCGACCCAGGTTTGTGTCACTCAGAGAGCGGTGCATCTGGTACTGAAGTGCAGCCAGAATCGCCTCTCTGTGGGGTGGGGGCGACAGACACACACACACACACACACGCGCACACACACACAGACACACACACACACACACACACACACACACACACACACACACACACACACACACACACTATGCGAATACGCCCAACGCCCACACGCAAAACCCCTGTGGATGGCTCTGCACAAACGGGCACTGCACGTGAAGACCCAAAGAGAAAGATTGTCAAATACACACACACACACACACTTGTAATGTACCATACAGTTCCGTGCAAACAGTGAGTGTACACTTGGGGCATTGCTATCAGAGCTATCTTCAGGTCGTGCGGTGCAAGCCAGGACCAGACACTAACACACACAAGACACAGACACATGCAGCGACTGGTGCTCAGGGCTCAATACAACTTGGGTTCAGCCAAATCATCCCTCTCCATTAGCGAGCACCTTGGTGTGACGTCTCACTGACATCGCTGACGTCTTGGCGGGGTAAGCCGCTACACCAAGGGCATGCGCACACACACACATACTCACACGCAGATAACGAACAGTGCATCCCACAACTAGCGGGGAAGTTGTGCTAGATTCCAAGACATGCAAAAAACATGCACGGGGGGTGCAACGCCCCCCCCCCCCCGAAGCCCACTGCCCACAACAACGACTGGGTGTTCCCACCCACACATCCCATACCTGCATCCCGCACTGGATGGAGCCTGGCTGGATGCCCAGACGCCAAAGCGTGGTCCCTGATGTGCCTGGGGATACATAGGACTCACACAGCTCAAAAGCAGGCATCTTATCGGGGGTGGCGGGAAGGGTGAGGGATGTGCAGTCTGCCGTGGAGATGATGTCGTTCTGGGACACAACCTCCTTCAGCTCCTTCGTGAGAAGGCCGCGGAAAATGTCGCTGAGGGACGGGTGCAGCACGAAAGTGTACAAGGAGTTGCGAATCACGCTCCCCCACAGCGTCGACTCGCCTTGAAGACGCCGAATTTCGTAGCGGAGGTTGTCCAGTTCGGCGACCTGCAGCGGTGTGGGGGTCATGGGTGCACATGGCTGAGTAGGTTTGCACTGAAGCGTGCAGCACAGGGGCATGCAGGAGATTCTGTCGTTTGTTACCAGCCCTTTGAGAATGGTGGTGAGAATGAGCAATTTCAAAGACAGAAGACATGCAGTTGGAGGCTTGGCAAGATTGGAAGAATATGTTATAGCCATGGCGGGAATACACTGCATAACAAGACAAGCTGCACACGGCAAAACTGAGGACTGCAGGCAGAGAGTGGGCCACATGGTGCCTAAGGCATAGTATGGGCCACAGTCTGGCGGTGCAGGGACCGCCCTCCCCAAGTCCAAGCATGAGCAACAGTAGGGGAAGCGACAGCGGCACGGGGCTGCCGTGCTTGAGCATGACATCGATGATGGTCGTCAGCCTGTAAAATCTCTCCAACGTCCGTCAAAATACACGTGATGCACAGGCAGCACAAGCAGCTGCGCCGCGACACACACAGCGCAGTGCAGCGCCCTGCACGCACGCCGTCGCCAATCATTGACCTGCACAAGGTCGTGCCTGTGCGCAACACACAGCAGCAACAGACCGCAGACTTGGAGCCGAGGCAGAATGGCGAAATCCATGCACAACCCACCAGGGCCCTTCGCCAGCGATGTCTACCTCCGCAGTGATCCGGCTGCCTGGGGACTAGCTACGTGTGCATGGCCTCAGATGGTTCCGCAACTCCTCTGAGCCCTTTTGAGAAGAGGGGATGGGGGCGCATACCTGACTGCGCATGGCTTCCAGCTCCAGTCGCAGCCGTTTCATCTCCTGCTCCTGCTCCCTCTCCCGCTTCTCGCGCTGCTCCCGCTCTGCCTGCTGCTCCCGCCTCGCATCGTCCTGCAACCGCTTTTTGTGGCGGAACGGATCACAGAAAAACATGTTCGGACTTCACTGGCGCCCCTTCAAGGCCGAATGGACCGGGGGCAAAAGGGCACGCGCAGCGCCACCCAAAAGCATGTAGAGTCCTGCAGCAGAAGACGACATGCACTAGCAAATCGACCAAAACCAGATTGGCCCAACACGCTGACCACAACTTTGCTCGCAGGGAGTGATCACCTCCATCAAATACCCAGAACAACTTGCATGGCACACCTGCTTGCAGCACTTTGGAGGCTCAGAGAGACAGACTCACAAAACTTTTTGACTAAGAGTAGGGCAGGGGACTCTTTGAAGTGTGAGCTCATTTGTGTTGCACGCGTGCACACCCTCTAGGCACAACTACCGTTCCCTGCGGGAAAACTCTTGTTCAAGAGAAGCACAACAGAACCAGCAGTGCAGACAATGGTGCCTGATTACAACTGCACGAAATTCTAGCAGCCTATGTGTGGGGGTGAATGACATTTGATGCCTCAAAGTTACGCCTTCTATTGCTATCCACCAAACAAACACACCTTTCACACTGACAATGCCCCTGGACTGCTGAAAAAATAAATTGTCTGCCCCTATGCATCATTGAGTGTGACCAGATCAGAGTGCCACAAATGCCAAAACACATGAATCCTCAAGGTCTGTAGCACAAAATGAAAAGGACCTTGAACATGCCCAAGGCCAAAGGCCATTCCCTTGACCAACGGAAATAAGCTGTTGACACATGTGTTCAACAATGTGTTCTACATTATCTGCCAACTGACCAAAGGACCAAAGGACCAAGGGACCAAGGGACGAATTTGAAAGTGAAAGAGCATGAAACAGGTTGATCTCCTGTCTAGCTGTGTCGGTGATGACCACCATCTTTATTCTCCTCAGAGTGCGGATTACACCACCTGATACGGTCCTTTACGTTGGCACTTTGCCAGGTCTAGTGTGGTTTGGAGGAAAACATTATGGTGAATCTGTTGTGTACACTCTCAATAATCAAATCCACGCCATCTGGTGACTTGTCCTTCACGAAGCTACTGAAATTGATTTAAGTACTGCGCGTCGGCGAGCGCCCACGTGTGGGGGAACCCTCAGATGGGGATGGCGAGGGGCTGCGAATGGGGAAGAGCACTTTATCAAAAGCGGCATTGTGCTCAATATCCTTCCCATTCCGCATGTACTTCAAATGGATGTAGTTGTCCCCATGATGAGAGGGACCAATAATGGCGCATGTTCCCCAGTGCTCCGAACGTATGTGACAGCTAGACCGGGAATACTATTGTTAGCCATGGCTGAAAATCAGTCCAATGTGTAGTACAATGTTGTTATGAACAGAATGCACCATCACAGACATGACTGAGCCCCTTTTTCCCTGTACAAACGCTCTACAAACACCCAATCCTCCATTCTGGACCACAAAAACAGCGGTCCCAAAATTTCCTCAAAACGGCGGTTCAACGCCCACCCTGTGCTTAGACAAGGCCGTGCATGCGCAAAGGGGGGGGGGGGTAGTACCCTCTCGTGAGGCAATCGAGCCAGTAACACAAACCTTCTTACATCTGTACAAAGATCGAAGTATACGAAGGCCTGCTCACATGGGACCACACAAAAGGGGCCTTGATTGTGCTTCTTCAGTAGTCCCCATTTCCAAATGCGCGGGCTTTCACCACTGTTTATCATGGTATTGTGGATAGGTTCTACAATGATTGCCATGTTGTCCGGCAATCATTCAGCAAAGGCAATAAAATCAACTGCTGTTGGGAACTCTTGCATCCTCTTCGAGATCAACGTACTCTTCTGCGGTGTTGGTCACCATACATCTTTTCCACAACGTGCATAGGACAACAGATATTCGCTTTGCTTTACATCTCGAAATCAGGTCGAAATACCCAGCACCAGCAACATAATTTCCAGCCACAACTGCGCTGTGGTCAAGTTTTCAGGAAATCAATAATAGAAGACAATGTCCATTTCATTAATCCATAGCTGGAAAAACCCCAGCAGTATATGACTGGTTAATGGCTGAACCTGGTAGCCCTGTGCTATAGTATAGCTCATTTTCTTCTTCCCTACCTGTCCCTTCACCCCTCAAAAGCCCACCGCCTGAATCGCAATGTGCTGAAATTCCCCACCATATTGTCAACATCCCTGAACCAGCTCCACTCATTTCCCTCACCTCCCATGTGACACTTACATCCAACAGTATTCACTTCGAGGCTCCTTGAACACATTCCTGGGGAAGGGTTAAGCTCACAAACCATAGATCAATGAATGAACACTGCTGCAAAAAATATTTGCAAGCAACTACTCCTGTAAAAATCAATTTAACATCTTTCCTGCCGCAAAAGCATTTTCTGACCATTTTGACGCGGAAACAACTTTCTAGTCTACTTCTGACGCCAAAATTTCACTTCAAGCCAGTTTTGCTGCCCAATATATCTTCTGGTGAGATCTACCATCAAAATTTATTTGCGGCCATCTGCTGCAAAGTAACCTCTTTGCAATAAAAAGAAAAGGGTTCCACGCCAAACTTCATACAAAGCCATTTCTTTAAATTTCTTTTGTAAAAACATTCAGACATGTTCCACTGCCAAACTTTATTTTCAAGCCATTTTTTCTCGCAAAGTTCATTTCAGATCATTTGAGCACGAATTCCTACTGAGCAGCCCCGACAAAATTTGATTCAGCCCATTTCTGCTCCTAAGACTCACTTCCAGCCTTTCGTGCTGCCAAAATTCAGTTCAGGCCAGATCTACCGCCAAAATTCAAACTCGGCTAATTTTGCTGCCACAATTCACTTGGGGCCATTGACGCCAGCGAAATATATTTCGTGCCATTTTTGCTGCCAAACATAAATTCAATCCATTGCCAATGGAAAACAAAAGTCAGGCCCATTCTGCTCCTCAAATCAATTTTAAGACAGCTCGTAGTAGTAACCTTGCTGTCGTCTGTTTTTTCATCATGGTATGTCATGGGATGTTGTGTACGTCTGTACTACACGTATGGTTTGGTCCATCACAGGGCATCGGCGGGGCACTTGTCGCTCATTTGCTTACCCATCAACCTGCAAGGCCAAGCCACCGGCACCATCGTCGCTAAGCCCAACAACAGACAAGCCGTACCGCCAAAGCGCCGGCACCAATACTGCGCAATCCAACAGCCCAGAAGCCATAAGCCCAAAGCGCTGGCACCCATGCCGCACAGACCAATATCTAACAGGCACAACACCTAAGCAGCGGCACCAACCGCCAAAGATAAAACCTTCCCCCTCTAACTGAGCATGGTGTGGTGTATTTTAATGTCCTTGTGATAACATAATTGATTTTGATTAATTTGAATCCGTTATTGCCCTTTGACTGACTAATCGAGCTAAAAAAAAAAGTGATTCTCTGTGTCTTTGTCTAATGGATTTTACTTGAAACCCAACCAGTTTTTCAACACTTTGTGGAGGGATCTTACGCTTTTCAGGGCGCGCGGGCGGGGGTGTGAAATTTTGTGAGTGAGAGTGGAATTTTTGATACTTTGAGCATCCAAAATGATCGAATATCCTATGTAAAGCATGTTTTAGCCCCTCTTTATGTGTTTTTCACCCTATTTGGGTGTTGGGGGGGGGGGGGCGCTCCCAAGGGGTATAGGGCACAACCTGCTTATGCAGTTTTCCCGCCTCAGCAGCTCAAAAAAGGTTGTTCCTCTCCCCTCTTCGAGGTGCCTTGCCGAAGGCAATAGAATTTTGTGAGTGAGAGTGGAATGTTTGGCCCAGTCCTCACCGTGGCAGGGTGGGGACTGTGGGGAGCACGACCACGTTTTTCTGGGCACGTTTGTCCGTCGCATGAATGCTTTCCAAACACCAAATTCTGCGTTGGGAGGCGGACCTCGGCCCAAATAACCCGTGGGCTGGAGATGCAGTTCTTTGCGCACTGAATACAGGGGTCGGACTTCTGTTGTGGTGCCAGGTTTGGTCCCCAAGTCTGAAATGAAGTAGATTACATGTTAACAGAGGTCAGAGTCCCGTCAGCAGGGGCAACGCCAAATCTGGGTAAGGGAAGGGATGAAAACAGCAGCGGGGGGGGTTGGGTTGGGTTGGGTTAGGTCTCGGCTTGCGCCAAAGGTGGTGACCCACGGCCAGTGTGCCCGTACCTCACCGTCTCGACTGGGTACCCCCCTCTGGTTGTCTGGTCTCACAGCCGTCCAGACTGCTGACGACCCCCGTACCCCACCAAGGCGCTGGTGGGAGGGAGATGCCGCCGTGCCTGTGTGTCCGCGCGCGCTGGGGTCCGCGGGGGGGGGGGTGTTCAAGGCAGGGGCACACCTTTGTCGTTCTCCAGTGGGCCGTGGTTGGTGCGTGTGGGGGGTTGTGTGTGCTCGGTGCTCCGGGCCCCAGCAGCGGGGCATGGGTGCCCTACCATGTGGCTGCTGAGGGAGTCTGTGGGTCGGGTGACCGGCAGCTTCCTCCAGCCCACGACTGAAACCCAGCAGCAGCAGGGGGGGGGGGGGGGTCCAGAAAATGCTGGACGGTCCTGGAGGAATCCCCGTGGTCATGCCCACAATACTACCTCTTGAGACACTGAACCTCCTGAAAACCCTGGGATGGGTGGAACAACGCTGTGCTTGCATCACGATGCCCGGATCTGTGCACCATCACACGGGCACCGTCAAGTAGCACTTGGTGTTCGGCTTCCAGAATCGAGTTAGAAATTGGTTTAGCGGTCCGTTTTTCAGACAGTGGAGGGTGGTTGGGCTCTGTGGACCGGGAGGGCACGCGAATCTTGAGAAGCCTCCGAGGCCAGCCGGCTTTCCCACTGGGAAGCCGAATGGTGCCTGACTGCTGGGCCCAAGGCCCGGGGGGGCGACTACAACCGGTCCTGATGCGACACCCCCCCCAGCTATCTGTCAAAACTTGTGGGGGGGGGGGGGTCCAGCCAGGGGTCGGGGGGGGGGGGGCTGGGGGGTGTCGCATACAAGGACCGGGCCCAGCCGCCCCCCCCCCCCCCCCGGGGCCCAAGGCAGCACCTCCCTGCACCGGAGGCATGTCTAGTCTGTCTGGTCTGGCTGGAACCAGTGGTGTCAATTTGACCCTCTCCATTGGCTTCAAGGCGTTCCTCTGCAGGCTCACTCGCAACTTCAGAGTGGTCATCAAGGCTGTCGCATTCACAAATTGTGTTTTGAGCAAAGGCAAAGAACTGTGTGTGTGTGGAGGTTGACCTTGACAGAACAGCACAGTACCTTCACAAGCAGTGAACCTATCTCTTTTTTCTCGGAAGGGGGGGGCAGGGGCTTCCCAGGGCACAGGTCACCAGACCATCAGGTCGGTAACTCTTAGCGAGGTCCTGCCCACTAAGTTCGAAGAGCGGCTTTCTTGTTCTTGGTTTCAACCCTCACGCAGCCATGGCAGGCGCATTCACCCTCACGCATAGGAGCCATAGCAGGCACCGACCTCACCCTTCCCAAGTTTGGGGGATCTCCCGGCTTCGTACTGAAGATACTGAATTTACCTCAACTTATGAACTCGGGCAGGGCCATAGGTCACTCCCCCCGTACCCCCTCTCTTCATAGGCCCCTAACAGAGCCCTTTGGGCTTGTGCTTCCCGGTGGCACACAGGCGGTCCTTTGGAAAAGGGGGCGCGAAGACATGGACCGTCTTGTTGCGCGCGTACCACTGGAACACCTCCCCTGCCACGGCCTTGTACGCGCTTTGGGGGATGGAGTGGCTCCAGCACCCCAACGTGAACAGGCCGTTCGGGGGCTGCGTGGCGCCCAGCACCTGCAGCACCTGCGCGTGGAAGCGGTGCACCTTCGCGCACAGCTGTTTGTGGCCCAGGAACTTGGCCTGCCACGTGTCGTACACGTTCTGCAGCACAAAGAACGGGTACCGGATCCGCGGCACCGCGTACTGCGGCATGAAGCACTCGGGACTCGAGGGGTCGGAGGGGCTGCAGGGGCCAGGGGGTCCCGCCTCATGCTGCCGGAGAAGCGTATGGAAGCACGACCGCATGACCGGCTCGTTCGCGGGGGTCGGCATGTCCAAGAACACGCCCGACTCGACAATGCACGAGAACCGCGCCAGCGACGGCAGCCACTGGAACAGCCGCTGCCCCACGGGATTGCAGTGCCGCACCACCGCGAAACCCCCGGCGGAGGTGCCGCCGAAGATCACCTCCCGCACGGCGTGCAGCCCCCGGCGCTGGACGAGGTGCTGGAGAATGCTGCGCAGAATGGCGCTGCCCTGCAGATAGAAGAGCTTCCGGCCCCCGCGCACGCCCTCGGCCTCCACCGGCCGTGAGCGGTTCCCCGAGAAGGAGGCGCCGTCGCAGTAGATGACGTATGCCATGCTCCAGTCCGCAAACGGCCCGTCGGAGCGCAGGAGGAATCGGCCCTGGTGGTGGTCGTTCACGTTGTACTGGGGCTGTGTCCAGGACGTGCTCCAGCGGAAGTTGTCGCACGGGCCCCAGAAGCAGCCTTTGACGACGTGGGTGCCACAGAACCCCCCGCCTTGCAACCAGATGATCAGCCGCTCCGGGTCCGCGAGCCGGAAGTAGTACACGGGCGGCGACGCGTCCGGGCACAACGCGGGGCAGTCGGTGGCATTGAGGGACGGGGCGCAGACGGAGTGCCTGGTGAGGAGGCCCGGGGCATCAGGCGGCGTCCCGGCGGTGGCGTTAGCACTGGGGCTGTCTTTGATGTGAGCCGTGCCCTTCTTGCCCCGCTTGTGGCCTGGCCTACGGTTCCGGCTTTCCATGCGGTTGCTGACGGTCTGTTCCGCCGGTTGCGGGGGGAGTGCCGCGTGCTCATTGGCCGTGATGTTGGCAACGACGGGGAGGGAGGGTCGCAGCGATGGGGCCGGAGACGCCGGTTGCGAGGCCAGCGGCCCCGTAGTGTTGGGCGGGCGCGACCCTCCGCGCGGAGGTTTGAGGGGCTCAGCTACCGGTGACGCCTGCAGGTCGCTTTTGGTGGCGGGTGAGCGTTTGCCATTCACGGTGTCGCTTGCAGTTCTCGCCGCCGCCGTGACTACGTTGGGCAGGGAGGTCGGGGCACTACTACCCACGAGGGTCGGATGCACGGGTGAGGGGCCATTGCGTACAACAGTTTCATGCATCGTGCTCGACCCGTTGCGGACGAGATGCCAAATCGTCCACCATTTTTTCCGTCCATACGTGACGACCGGGTATCGGCTCGCAAGACCAAGAAGGAGGCAAACAATGCCAATGCCCGCTGCAATGCATGCGGCCAAACGGCCCATTCACGACGCCTAATAATCACCATCACCACGGCTGAGCGACATTGAGGAGACAATACGCACTCAAAAACGCCTCATGAATACACGGCCATTGAGACGCATGTTGTGGCGTTCCTATTGCAACAAATGGCGTCATATGCAGCGGGACAGCGTGCGATCTATCAAGCGCAATCTACGCGGTACCACCAAAGGGTTGCCAACAAATCCCCCGACGAGAGAAGCAATCAAACCACAACAAATCCGAATCCGAGGAATTCATCGAGCTCCAGTCATCGAGCTCCCCACGCACACCATAACGATACCACTTTTCTAACCCTCCCCTGGGACTCAGGAGAGACACTAAGGGTGCAACACAGGAACATGAAGAGGGTGCCACGGGCGTGGGTGGGGGGTGGGGGGGGGGGACGCGGCGACAGGACGCCCGGGGGGGGGGGGGGGTGCCAGGGAGGAACGGAACAACGCGCTTTTGGCAATCATGTGTGCAGCTGGTTTTGGGTCTCCAGTGCTCCATGTCTCTTTGAATCACTGTCCAAAAATAACAACATCGACCTTTGATGTAATATTGGATGATCATTCCGCAACATGGCAACCATAGCACACAAATGCAACATGGGCCAAATCTTGTAACATGCACTATTGATCTTCCATGGCACAGGTGCCATGCATTGTGTGGACTTCTTAATTTGCCTCTTGTTTGTCTAGGGTAATCACCGTTCATATATCACGAGTGCACACGTACGCACACGTGCCCAAAATCGGGTTCTGGTCCCCAATGGAAGAAACGAGTCCTGATTAGGGGGTTTCTCAATGCACAGTTGATGTGTCTGTGTCTGTTAGGTATTGAATGTGGTTTCGTTGACAGTCGAGGCCGTATGCCTCTCCTTTGGGAGGCTGCCTACCCTTTTGCCTATTGCCTAGCCCGACACTCACATTCCTTTTGTGGCGCATGTTCCCATAAACAAGGACCACTTCCACAGCCAAGATATGCATGGCTGATTCAAGCAAGATCAGAGCTGTCTGTTGAAGATCCTGTTCCACGGTGTTCAGATACCTGTGTTTGCAATGACTGAATCTGTGGGACTGTCACCCGTAGGGCTGAGAAGGAAAAAGAGTTGACATTTGCGCGGCACTTCTTACAGGCTTGCTCCTGTTCAGCTGTTGCGCTGTGTGATGGCTGAGCTTTTGCAGTCATACCAGGGGTGCACCAAACCCAGCCTGTTGCTGTCAAGGTACATAGATATCAACTCTGTTGGGTTGTTAAACATACCCACAGAGTACCTTGAGACAGTGTGGCCTTTTCTGGTCCTGTTTGAAAGTAAAAGTGAAATTCAGAGACTCGAAAATATACAGTATGAGAGGAGTAGAGTGTAATATGAGAGACCAGTGTGATTCTTTGCGTGCAGTGTGTGTGATGCATCTCGATCTGTTATTGAGCATTGCTCTATGTAAGGTCAAATTATGGTTCCAGCAAAGTCAAACCAAGGGAGGGCCAGCAAAGTCAAACCAAGGGAGGGCCGGGGAGAGCACATTGAACACTCTCCCTCATGGTTTGTCCTGCAAGTTTTGGACCACCTCCCCCGCCCCATTGTATAGTAACCACCTGCATGTGACGGTGTCCTCGCTCCCCCGAGGGAACATACCCCAAGTGACGGTTCCTGCAGCCCCCTCATTACTATGCAACGGACATAGGACACAAAACAAGACATGCAGGCAACAGGGCATATGAACCACAAAATGAGCCGAAAACTGCCTGCCGGGATGCACGTTCAGCTCTACTGAGGGAGAGGCTCTGTGTGCCACTTTTTCTGGCGGGAGCATTTGACTGTTGTGCTGCACATGCTCAACAGGGGCCACAGGAGTGGACTCTCCAGCTTCAGGCTTGGCTGCCCTCTTGGCTGAGGGTTTGGCACAGGTTTGGCAGCTTTGGGAGCACTACTGCCCCCGGAACGTTGAAAATTGACAACAGCACCAGGTGAGTATGTGTCAAAATGATCAACATCCGTGGCTGAAATTTCGAAAAACTGAAGTGTTCAGCATGATACAGGGTACAGTTTAGTGCCTTGAATGCAAGAAATCTGAACTACTTAGCAATGCACCAATAATACCACCTTGTCCAGACGAGAAACTCAATATCTAACCGTCTTAAGAAATTTGCAAAATGGAAAATGACAATTCCCTTGCCCCCCCTGTGTACTATGCTATGCAAGGGCGGTTAAAACCTGGCGAAAACCAAACAACCTCTTACCTTGCAGATTAATGCTTTTCTACCCATACCAGCAAAACGGAGATTTTTTGCAATCTGTGTTGGATAGTCTCAGTCCCATCTTTGCTTCCAATAGAGGCTCGTGGTTCACCATGCACCAGAGACAAAGCAAAAGAGCACATGCACAAAAGCCGGCTGGCTTGAGCTCCAGCTTTCTGCAAAGACTCGGGGAGTTCGCAAACGCACTTCTTCATGCGGGCACAAGATCAAGCTCTTCACAAACCAAAATAGCCCTGCACTCACTGGTTGGGGGCTTCAAATGATTGTGGAGACGTGAGGAATGGGCATCTTGAAGCTGTTGGATGGCTCTTTCATCCAATGGGAGAGGAATGGGCACACCTAAAACTTTGTATCAAAAAAAATTTTGTGGCTAGGAATGATCTCCAGACCAGTCTATGGTGGCAGCAGAATTCAAGCCTCACCCAGTACTTGTAGCATTATCACTGATTCTTTTATGTGGTTTAGATATCTTTGGACGAAAAATAAATTTAAAGGCATCAATGGACACACATCTTATGTTCCGTTGATTGATTGAGTGGTGAAGTTTAATGATGGGCTAGTGCACCCAAAGGTGTGCTATTTCATCCTTTCATTGGCTTTCCATGCGTTCCAAAGAACACCAGTCAACATGCTATGAGGGTGCTGAAACGCACCGCGCGCGTCAACGGACGCAATGCTTTCGGAAGGCAGGCAGGGACGCGGTGGCCTAAGGGATTTGCATGCAACAACGGTCTCCTCCACTCCAAAGACCTCATCCCTGCACTGTTGACGGTTGCAGCTGCCCACACCCCCTGCCAAGGAGGCCGTTTTGCTTGAGATACAAATGGCTCTCACGACCAACAAAAAAGAGATGTGATGTGTAGAAATGTGTAGAAAAAGTTCTGCATGTACAGAAATAGACTTGTCCGGGTTTGGTTTCAAGAGACATAACCATGTGTAGGGCTAAGTGTTTGCACTGCGTGCATACTGCGCACGCAGAGGCTAGGATACTCACCCAAGAATACCTGTCACCTGTTTACTAGCACGGCGAATCAGCATAGCCCACATCAGAACAACAAAACTGCCTTCAGCTTGGTAAAGTAGTGTCGTTATGAACAAGCAAATCAGCCTTATAAAGTACAACTATGCAAGGGCATGCAAGATGCACACATGTTCAAGTTCTGGCTTTTGGTCTTGTGAGCATTGTGTTAAGTTACTTACATTCATGCTCACAAGTACACAAAGTTAGTGTTTGCACACGATAAAGACTTGGGTTTTCGACACCCTTAAGTGGCCCAAAACACCCTTGTTAGCCGCTTCCCCAAAGGAAGCGATATGCCCATGTGAAAGGGGTATGAAAGGAAGGCAAAGGGGGGAGATGTAGAGTTCCCAACGAACTCGTGGTCCTTGGTAACCACGAGTTCGGTCACTTGACGGAAAAGCTTGCGGGGGAGGAAATTAGGGGAAAATGGTTGACAATTCAAATATGCCACATCCTAAATGCTTGGGAAGCCACAAAAACCCTGGTACGGAACCAAAAACTTGTGAAAGGGGGCCAAAACTAGGGTTTGAGTATTTGCCGACATCCAAAACTTCGCACTGCGTGCATGGCATTCCCTAGAAGTACACATGGACTAATGATTTTTTCCAAAAAATAAACTCATAAATGGCAAACAAGAGAGGGAATGTGGGGAAAGACAATGCATTGAAGTTGTGCGTGCACAGAAATACACTTGTGTGGATTGGGTTTCAACAAAAATAACCATGTGTAAAGGTACACATAAACTAATTCGCTTCAAACACATAAATGGCAACGAAGGGAGAGAACAAACAATGGCAAGGGAGGCCGTTTGAGAAGGGCAGCAACGGAGCACAAAGGAGGCAATACACACAGAAACCGACATGAGAGCTGTCCTCGGGACATGTCCCGATGGGCACAAGATGGGCCACCGCTCTCACGGCCCAATAAGGTGTCCATGAAACTACTCACCATCACTTTCAATGGCATCATCAGAGCAGGATGTCTCGTCGTCACTGCCGGACTTATCAGAGGAAGTGGCCGCCAAGTCGGAAGAATCAGTCTCGGGTGCAAGGGCGGGCTTGTCAAACATTGCCTTAGGGAAATGTTTCCAAGGCTTGAATGGTTGGTAGCGGAGGTTCCGCTTATCAACGACCTATTGAATATGGACCACCACATGCACCATCATGTGAAGGCGCTGAATGCGGTCGTCAAGGGCTAGGCCGCATTTTTGGAACACTTCGCGGCACACATCCCAACTATACAATTGTGTGAAGGAGTGTTCCGCCTTGTCCCTAATAAAACTGTGGCCATCATTGGATTGCCATCATAGCCGCTGACCGGAGAATCTGCAAGTGCGATGGGGAAGGTCAAGCGGTCTAGTGGGCAGTCTGCATACAACTAGGAATGGCCAAACCCCTCATATTGGATCGCCACACAATCCGCCTTTGACGATGAGCCCACAATGGTGGCGGGCACACGCTCGTTGGTACTGCCTCAAAGATAGAAGGCCTGGTGCCAACAGTTTGGAATTCATGGACATGTGATCTGTGGGGAGAAAATACATTGAAATGGAAAACTTTTGTGCATGCATCATTGCAACTTCCCCCCAGATAATGCCCCCAAAGCGTGTTCTACCCATACACACCAACAACATCACCCAACCATTGCATACAGTGCACACCGGCCACGTTTCAGCAACTTTTAGTGTGAGCATATATTGTGTGTGCACCAGGCTGATGTAGCACCCCGCGCCGCACCGCGTGCACCGCGCTGTCAGCACCCTCTATGGCGATTTTCAATCATCTTTTTGTCATACTCCCATCTCCCTGGGGCTCTTGGGATAAGGCTCTTGGGGCTCTTGGGATAAGGCTCTGGAACAGAAAATTCTGCGCCACACATCAACACTTTTGAAGGGCTTGGCAATCGTTGTAGACACTCTCAGTTACAGCTACACATGTCTTGAAGCGGGGGGGGGGGGTCTCAAAAAGGCTACATCACCCATGCCGCCCTAGGGTCCCCAAAGCTAGAAGGAGTCCAAAAAAAAACCTGCATATCCCCTGCCATCTCCAGATTCCTAGAGCAGAGAGGAATCAAAAAAGCTGCCCTCCCCCTCTTTGCGAGAACCAACTTCCAATCCAAAAATTTGACGGGAACAACACCAACTTGTGTTCCGACATGGGGAGGGTATTTATAAAGGTCCAAGTGGGACAGGGTTCCAAAATGTCTGGAAACAACACCTCCTGCGGTTCTCCCAAGGGCATTGTTCTTGCAAAGGGGGGAGGGTACATAAACCCCCTGCTGCCCTGAGGTCCCTGGAGTGGGGAGCAATCAAAAAAGGTTGCAAAAACCCTGCCATCTTGAGGTTCCTAGCACAGGGAGGAATCAAAAAGGCGGTGTCCCCAAAGCAGGGAAGAGCCAAAAAAGGGCCACATAATTATGCCCTGCCATCTAGCAGTCCCCAGAGCAGGGTGGAATCAAAAAGGTTACTTGCAGAGTGGGGAGGGGTCAAAAAGGCTGCAGAACCCTACTTCACAAATTGCATGCCATCAAACCTCCATTTGCAAAATATTCGAAATTTTTCAACCGTATTGTGGTGACCAGAAAATGTCAACAAGATCAACCAGAAAATGTCCAAAATCCACACATTCACGAGCTACAACACACTTTCTGCTACACACAGACTGATGATGAACTGCTACCACAATCAACTCCAATTGAGAACTGTCAGTCAAATCATAATGTCCAAGCACATGATGCCTTCTTCAGCCATATATATAATTCACTTACATGACTACATATACTACATGAAATGGCACGTAAGAAACAAACTGTCCACCACAAACAGCTTCTTGTACCCTCGAAACACCCATTGCCAGAAATGTTTCACCTGAGCTGAAAATTGCAAAAGAACACGTGCAAGAACTACAATTCAAAATCATCCCACTGGCATTGGAATCAACACTCATGTTTTGCACCTCGTATGAAGAAATCGGCAGCATGAAACACCGGCTGAGCACAGGGAGTGGGCAGCTTGGTTTGCTTGCATATGCAACTAAAGAGCTAGCTGCAGTTGTTCAAAGAGCCAGAGCAGCATGTTCAGACTGTGAACACCAAGGAAACTGAACACTGCAAAGAATCCAAACGAACATAAGCCACAACACCACCACAGACCCAAAGTAAGCCCATTGCACGAAATCTGGGTATGCTGTCGCTTGGAGTTTGCTGACGGTTTTTGCCGTGCAATAGATAGGGAAAGGGCCAGGGGTCAAACGATTTCTTCTCTGGTGCGTATTGTGCAAATTCTACGAACGACTTGCCAATTTGTGTATGACCACTAATACAGTGACAGCAAAGACAAACCATCCACGCTCCAATGGAGGGGTTGAAGGTCTACCAGATCTTATACCCGGGAAAAATTGAACGTGAACACACTTCTTTTGCCAGAACATCGAAGTGACTCACAGTAGCTTAACCTGTAAATGCATCACGCACGCACGCGCGCGCACACAGAAAGATCATTGTCTGTGATAATACACCGCCAGGCCCCAAAAGGGGCTTCTGGATGCCAAGCATTCAAACCTTCTCAGATATATTATGGGGGAGTGTTTGCCCTGCGCGCTACGTTTATGATGACTTTCCCAGATTGAGTCCCCAAGTTTACCATTACCGGGAAGGTCCATAACCATCCCATATCAATACATCGGCAGAGGTGCCACGAGCCATGGCACCCGCACCGCTATGTTTCAAAACTCGGGGGGGGGGGGGCTGGGGGGTGTCGCATACAAGGACCAGGCCCGGCCACGCCCTGGGGGGTCCCCAAACAAGGGGACAAAATCGGAAGTCAAAACCTACACTAGGGGCCCCCTAGTATCTCAAAGTATGGGTCTCTAGTACGGCGAGATGCCCAAATAGTTGCACTGCGCTAAATGCGCCCCCTTAGTGCACCCCCTAAAAGGTCACCGGTGGGGCACAGGTCAAAAAAATTGCCCTGCGCACGCCCTGCGCGCTAACGCTCCGTGCTCCCTGTATGTACTTCTTCCTTCTCTCCCATGCTTCCCCCCTGTCCAACCCCTTTTCACATTTGCTCTCGTCTCAAACGTCAGCAGGGACCTTTTCGTTCCTCCGTATCCCACCCCCCCCTCTCTCCTCCCCGTATTGCCGCTGAAATCCACACCCCATATGTTAGGTTGAGGTTGGGGTGTGCCGTGCGGACTGTAATGATCACACCTGCCTCTAAGATAAATGGCTGGTTGGCGTCAGGCGCTTGAACTCCCCTGAACTTCCCGGCTTATCACCACAGGGGAAATCACCTGGCCCTGAGGTGTCCAGAGGCGTGCCGTGGGAGTTGGTACACTGAAACTGAAATGGCTGAATGTGGCAAATATAACAGGGGGTTTGTACCGGACGTACCGGATATGCATGACCTTTGCCACGTCATCCAATACTCACTCATCTGCCCTCGCAGCAGGTGGATTTGCTGACCATGTCCCTCAACAGGAGAGCGAGGCAGACCAGGTGCCAAAATTTGTATAAAACAAAGGCCCTTCGACTCCTTCCCTTCAATTGTTTCAACGATATCTCTTGGGCTTCCTCCCTCGAGATTTCAGGCCCGCCTTTCTCCTCCCTTTGTGCCTCTCCCACATGTCCGGCGCTTTCTCTGGCTCCGAGGGCTCATACCGCCGGTAGGTCTCCGGCCAGATTTTCTGCCAATCGGGCGTGCGCTGGAATGCGTCAAACCTTTGGTCCTCCGAGTATTTCTCATACATTAGGGCCTTCTGCAGTAAATCTTCGGGGGTGTAAATAGGCTCCTCGAGCTGGTGGGTTTGATAGTATTCACTTACTTCCCAATCGTAGGAGCAGTGGAAAAAGGTCAAGGCTGTGGGGTGTGCAGGCAGGCTTTGTTGCACGTGCATGATATTCATATCCTGCGGCGTGTTGTAGGGACGCGTGGCGTGTAGGAAGAAGTTGCGCCGCTGGTTCAAAGGGTAGTGGTCCGCAGGGGATTGCTCTGGAAGCGTTAGCCTGCCGTCCTGCTTGAACAACGCAAACAGGTACCGAAAATGCCCAGCGTATTCGGTGGGCAGTGGTGGCATGTAGTCCACCACGGTGTCAAAAGAGGCGTTGCTGCCCAGTGGGACGTTGCATACCATCCAATGCAGCAGATGGCCGTCCTCAGGGCTGGTGCGGAACGGGTAGTCAGGGGTGAACATTACCAGCGTGAAGAGGCTGCCCTCCGGGATGTCATCCGTTGGGTCTGCACTGATGTGGATTTCGGGGGCGGTCTGCACTTCGCTGGGCTGAAGGTAGTTCCCGAAGAATGCCGAGTGCCAATACATGTCCCCGAACCGCACGTTCAAGTTGACGTCAAAGTTCAATGCCGGGAAGATGGTGGGGGTGATGTCGTACTTTGCGCAGTAGGCCGCGTTCATTTGCTGACGAGTCTCGCTGGCCCATTCCACATTGGACAGCTTCCGGACGTCGACTTCAGGGAGCAGTGGCCATCTCGGCGTGCCAGCCTGCAACACGTCACACAATTGTTTCGTTGCTGTTGGCACCAACGCACATATTGTCTCAGAGGAGAAGGAGCAACGCTCAGGTCTTTCCATGTCCTCACACGTCGGTCCGTGCGCTAGCAGCATCACTGACCATCTCACAATTCCGGCATGGCGGATCATAGATCAGTGGGATTTGCAGGCCATAACCACAGCAAACACAAGGAATGCAAATGGACGGCACCAAAGGGACCAGAGGGTCCAGGGCCCACAGCAGCACTGAAATAGTTGCAAATTTTGCTTTGTCTCAGCACAGAATGCCTGTCTGATCTCCTTTGCACTTGAGACTAGTTCTCTCATCACATGTGGCAGACAGGTACAACAAATCAGGATTCAAGAGAAGAAGAAGACTATCTCCTACCTATTGTGTTCAATGTAGCTGTTAACCCCTGCACCGCCACTTCTTTCCATTCCTTTACTTATTCTCCACCCTCCCAAACACATTGTGCATTTTTTCCACTTGGGGTGTGTTGGGGACCAAATTGGATTCGTGTTCTGCACCTGCACTGATCCCAACCGGTGCCTTTCGATGGAGGTGAACTGACTCTACAGACATGGCTACAGACTGTTGCTGATTGCTAATTGACGTCCCATCACCAGTCTGACATTGGTCACGCTGTGTCGGTTGCTGTGTGGGTATCCACATGCTAATTAGCAGCTTCTGGTGGTTTGAGGTTGGTCAAAGGTTGTGGTCAAAGGTTGTGGAAGAAATTTGTGGTACAAGGCACCCCAGTACCGCACGCTATGGGAAAACTCCCCCAAATTGCAGGCAGAGGGGGCAGGCACTGGCTTGTTGAAAATTTACACAAAACTTTACAGAGCACCTCGAACTTTTGTTGCACAGGTGACGACTGGGGCTACAATAGGGCAAGTTGAAGGAGCATACTCCCTGGGTATCAACCTGTTGCCATTAAACAACGGGGAGGGCGATTGTAGCACCTATGGCGGCCTGTGCTTTCGCGCACTCTGCAGCTGCTTCCGGTTGAGGAGCCCAAAACGGCGGAAGTTGTGCACAGCATGCAGACAGCACACGGTGTGTCCCCTGTGTTTGTTCAGGGCTGACTCCAAACTGATTATTGGGGGCACAATCATCATTCACACTCCGGAAGTTTGTGCGTCTTGAGACTTAATGCAGCACAGGTGGGGGCGGGCACTTAATGACAGCAAACCACACTTGGGGAAACTTGCTGAGCGAAATGGCTGACTGATATTCAGTGTGCATACTTCTGCATGGGGCCACAAACAACTCACTGAACCGCTCGAGTTCAACCAGAATGTTGCTTTGAATGCCTCTAGACTGCTGAGCTACTCTGCTCCAGTACCAATGTTGCACGGGGGGGGGGGGGGGGGGCGACAGTTGAGATTGGGTGTCAGCCCAACAGGATTCTCCTGCAAACGGTACATCAAATATCAAAAACGGCACAAATGCATCTCAGCACCTATGCACACACCTTTAAGACATCGATGCGTACAACCAAGTCTTCTGGGCGGTAGTCCGTGAAGTATTGTGGTGTGTCCTCTTCATTGTCGTACTCAGGAGGTTGCACCCACTCCGTCTGGAGTCGGTTGCCCAGATCAGTCATGAGGTCTGTGAGCTCAAGCCCTGTATCGCCAATGAATGCGGGGATGACGTCAGGCGCATCGGCACTGGCCCCCTTGGTGGTCTTGGCTCGGAGACACAGGGCTTGCAGGTGGCGGCCATGATGGAAGAGCTTCTTCATCCTCAGGTCCGCTCAGAGCCTCACAACATGATAAATCTACAACAAATGAACACCCAGGAAGCGCCTGGCAGCAATGACTGGTGATCAGACAGTCCCGGGCACAACCATCATTCACACTCTGGCAGTTCATGCGTTGCTGATCGATGGTGGCCACACCTTGTGTTTTCCATGCCGGCAGCACACGCACAAAAACCCAATGCGGGAAGGTTCCATTGGGCCATCCAGCCTCACCTGCCAAAGGTTGGTGGTCTTCGCAGACACAACCCACCCTCATCAGCAGGCCACAGGCTGTAAGTCAGAAGGGACCCAGATGAGGTGCAGAGGCAATGAAATGACGAAAAATGTTGAGATGTATATTCCGCATGATCCACAATTGCACCCACAAACCTACAGAAGCCCCCCAAAGCAATAGGATACCGCGCCAGAGTTGTCAGGAAACAGAGCTCCCTCCCTCCAACGCATATGAGTCCCCAAAAGCAGCGCACACAAAACAGCGAAACTATCTGCTGGTGCATCCGCTGGTCATGTCCTCCCACCCGTACCCGAGCACACAGCCAAGAGACAAGAGGGAGTATTCATAAAGGGCAAAGTAGGACATCATTCCACAACTTACGGAAACAACGCCAACTGGTGCTCTGACAAGGGTGTTGCTCTTGCAGGAGGGCAATCTCATCCCATCGTGGTCTTTGGTTGCTTCCAAAAACGTGTCCAGGCAGTGCAGTAAGGGTGTCCCAAACACAGTGCGCACCAGGCCAGACTAAGCCCCAGCCAGACTAAGCCCCAGCCTGTCAACGCCCCGTGTTCCCTGGACCTCCACCACCACCCGTGCCAAATACCCCGGGGTTATGTAGCCACCTTGCCCACTTGTGGGCCACCTCTGATTCTGCCCCTGGCTCTGAAGCGGTGGGGACCCCCAAGGCGGCAGGGGTTATGTAGCCACGTTGCCCACTTGTGGGCCACCTCTGATTCTACACCCCCCAGGCGGTAGGGGTAATTCAGCCACCTTCTGCACCAGCCTCCAAGGCAGCAAAGCATGGCTGAAGGCCTGCGCCAATGATTATAGCATCCCACTTGGGTGCCCCTTGCACTGCTGAGCACCCACAGAGGCCAGGCCAGTGGGCCTGTAGGTTGAGGTCCCTTCCCCCCCCGCCCCCCAGGGTGCAAAGCCTAATAGAGGGACCCCAGGAAGCTTTTTTTTTTTTGACTGACTCCAGAAGTTCAAAGAGTACTCAAGACTGTGCTTGGGAAAGTGGGCGTCTCCGGCATATGATACAGTGGATCCCCGCAACGCGGGGCACATGGCAAAGACCCAGAGTTCACATGCGTATACCAGAGGGCTCTCTGATGCGGTAGGCAAATGCGTAAGATTTAAGGGGGTTAAGACATGCTGGATCACGTCTGTGCCATTCCCCACAGGTCCTCGAGAGTGACAAGCTTGGGACCCCAGGAAGCTTTTTTTTGTTTTTGGTGCTGACCAATATGGGCTGGTGTAGCCCGCTCACTTCACAGTACTCGAGGTAACCCCTCGGGATCAAGGTTCACAGCTGTCCAGTGCCACGATGACCCCACATTGGGTGTGGTGGCGGATCTAACACGTAGTGGGGATTAGCTGAGTCTGAAATAGAGGGACCCCAGGAAGCTTTACGAGGCACGCAATCTATACCTCACCACTCCAATCCTCAGCCAAGCCAAAAGAAGCTTGGCCGAAGAGGAAGAGGCACGTGCTCCCCTTAACACAAATCAAAAAACTTGTTGGGGCAAAAATCTTCTGCACAGGGTCCAGTGTGCTCTGAGGGCTGATCAAAAAGCCGGCCTACCAGAGTGGGGAATGAAGCGCCGGATACTTAGCTTCCGTAGACCCCCGGGACACAAGTACACAATCATTGCTCAGCACCAGAGTGGGGGCCATGAGGCAACGGATACTGGGCTCGCATACGCCCCCGTGTCACAGGCGCATGGTCATCACCACACAGTTCAATGTTTTGCCTTGCTGCCCTGCAGCGCAGACCAGTTCTGTACCACTCCAGGTGGCTGCTGATTGTGCTTTGGCCTTGGCCATCTGTACATGTGGGTCAGCTCGCACCCACCACCCCCCGCAGCGCCGGTTAGTCTCTAACCCTTGCTCTGCAGGTCTCTCTCTCTCTCTCTCACTGGCCTTGGCCCTCCTCCCACTCTCTCTCTCTCTCTCTGCGACCCTCTCTGTGACCCGCTCTCTCTCTCTCGCCACCGGAGTGGGGGGGGGGGGGGGCACCCACAGCGTGATGCCCCACAAAAGGTCCACCCCCCCCCCGCCCCCCTGGAGACCACCAGCAAACCATCATCCAAATGATTGCCACAAGAGGTTTTCAACGCTCCCCGCAGCCCCGCAAGCTGGGATCATAGCCAATTAGTTCATGTGTTCTCAATGACTCATATGTACATTCACAGGTGCATGCTAGCACTGCCACAGCCTGCTTTGCCTGTACTGCATGTAATGGACGAGCACTACGCCCTCCACAATGAGGTTTGCTAATAGCTAGCCCAAGAGAAACTAGCACAAAATGGCCGACTGCTTCCACCCAAAGGGGAGCCGTAGCATATCCCAACGCTTCCTATTAACTTGCCTTGCCCTCTAGCAAGAAAGCGCGAGGAAACATTAGACAATTCCACATTAGTCATCTGAAGCCTGGCCCCATGCACCGCCTCCAAACGACCAGAGCCAACAATGCTGGCAGAAAATTGGAGGGTGGCGGAGGGAGGGCCCTTGGTCTATGCCATGTTCTTTTGAAATGACAAAAGGCTAGCAATTAGGTCCCCCTCCCCCACCGTTGAGCAGCTCATTGAAGACCCCCCTACCCTTCAAAGTGCTAGGCAAAAGTGAAGTATCCTCACTAGGGTGTCCAGGTGTTGTGCATGAAGTGCCTCAGCCCCTCCAACCCATGCCAACGGAACTTTCGTGGCCTTTTGTCGTTTAACGGCCTCCCGTCGAGTATCATCCTGCACTTGGTGCCGTTCTTCGGCTTCAGGAATGCCCGCGCGCTAGCATGTTGCCGGCTGTGGTGTCCTCCCTTTGTCTGCACTGGTATGGCGCGCATTAGCTCCAACAGCTTTTGGCATTTTGATGCCCTTAGCTTCCTATCCGCATTGACCCACGCATAGACCTGCTTCGTCTCCATGTCACGGGTGTATGGGAACCTCCCGTGCTTCGCCTACGCCCGCCCGCGCCGCTTCTTCCATGACCTCCTCTTCCTCCTCCGGTGAGCAATATCCATCCTCCTCGTCTTCCGCATTTTCGCCATTCAATCCGGAAAGCACCCCCCTAATCATAGTCAGTTGTACGTCCCTCGGCAGCCACTGCTCTCCAATGATGTGCCCGATCGCCATTTGTACCATTTGCTTCTTGCCCTTCTTGACAATGTTTATTAATCGTTGATTTTCTTCCAAACATCGGTCATCCTCCCTGCACCCTGTCCATGCCTGCGCATGTGTTGCGCTCACAGTCTTTCCCTGCCTGTGCCTTCCGTTCTTGTGTCCCGCCGTTGCGATCCCATCCTCGACCGCTTTGTCTCCTATACGTCCTCGGCTGATGCCACTTCGTGGTGCCTGCGTGCAGTGGCTGTCGACGATTGCGTCCTCTTTCACTCCGGGCGGCCGCCGGTGTCCCCACTCTGCCCGTGCCCAAGACGTCCTGTATCGAGTGCGGTGATCTCGCGCCGCAGCCATGCTAGCCACAACCCCAACGTGGGGACCTTGCCTTTGCGCGACCATGACCCCGCTGCCCGCCTACTTGGGCCACAGCAGTGGCGCTTCCGCTGGATCTGCCACAACGGTGGCACCTTGGCGTACAATTGGTGACCCACGCCGCTTTCCGTCCTCCCCATATCTGGATGAACCGCATCGGTATCCGCACGGCCAGAAGGTGAGCTCCGCCGAGACGGTGCAGGGAGTGCCACTAGATGGATGCGAGAAATCATCAGGCCCGCGGACTAGCTGCTGGCAAAATTGGTGGCGAAGAAGTAGCTCAAAGAGGGACGAGTTGTGCAAAACAAGTGGGCCACCATCGACGACCTCGTGGTAATGGGGAGGGTGCCCACGTCCCCGGCTGAACGGGAGCTCATCGCACTCGCACAAGTGTCGGCTTGCCACTGCCTCCGCGTCAACAAGGCGCTCACAGCGCGCATGGAGAACGGGCTCCTCGTGTTCATGGGCACCAAGTCAAGGGAAGGCCTACAAAGGCAAGAGGTGGGGCCATGGGCTTCACCATTGGGGAGGCTGCTCACCGAAGTCAGAACCAGGCATGGATACCCAGCAGTCTGGCTGACATGGTACACCACGAGGGACGGCATGCAACGTGGGCTACGACGGCTTGTCCATAGGGCCAGGGGGAACAAGAACGCCCGAGCTTCTTGACGAGTCTGACCGCGGGAAGGGGCTTGGTGCTCCCAATCTTGCTGCGACGATGCTGTGTTGTTCGTCCTCGAGCATTGTTCGTGCAGTGCACCGGGGCTGCATGTGCTCCCTCTCCCGGAAGTTGTGTAGTGCCTGGGCGTATCCCATCGGCATGTCCTCTACAAGATCTCGGATCACCGAGGACCTGAACTTGTCCCCCTACTCACCTTTGATGGCGTCGTCGAGCGCCTCTGACGCCGCTGCGATCTGCAAGGTGTGGTGGGAGCCCCATTTGGTCTTGCCTTTGCCCTTGATACACCCCACTTCCTCACGGTCGAAGTACCAGTGGCGGTCTCCACAGTCTTGACACTTGGTCTTCGGCGGCTCCTCCCATGCTCCCTTTCTCTTGCGTTTGAAATGGCGCCGTCCTCCTGTTAGCATGAACTCGGTGTTGGACGGGCTGCCTGTGCCATTCCAAAATTCTATTGCCTTCGGCAGTGCACCTCGAAGAGAGGTTGACAGTCAGCCAAGGAGTCCCTGAGCCAGGCCAGCAGTTTGCAGCAAACACACAGTTTGGGTTTTTTGTCAGTGGCAGACACGGCACCAAGCAGTGGGGACTCTTTTGTCCTGGTAATCAAGCAGTGGCCGAATGGTAATGCAGCGGGCGGTGGACTTTTTGGTCGGGGGTTCGAACCCCGGTCGGGTGAATATGCCGCCGCCGCCACTGCAAAGAGTGCCCCGACCAGGATTCGAACCACCGTCCATTACAGCTGCAGTGTGCTGCGTTACCATTCGACCAGCAGCTGTGTGTTAGCAATTTGCTTCCCCACTGCTTGGAGCCTTCTAAGCAAAAACTTTTGACCCCCCCCCCTAGCCCCCACCCCCCCCAAAAAAGTGATATCCAGTTTTAGGGGATAGAGGCCTCAGAATCAAAAAATACATTGGGGGATGGTCTTATTGGGCAAAATAATGATTTTACAAGGGGTTGGACATCAAATATCATGCCTTGGGGTATGCTACGCGAATGACCCCAAAAAAGGGGGGGTATACGACGCCCGCGCCTGCGCTTGATCTAACAACCTCTCTTCGAGGTGATTTCACCTTCTTTGCGCCCCGCGGCACTGCTACCTCCGCGCGACGTTGCGCATCCTGCTCTGAGGTTGTCGTCCGAGGAGGTGGACGAGGAGGAGGAGGAGGTACATTTGGAGGACGGGGAGTTGTCATCATCGTCGTCCCTTCCCCTGCTCTTTCCTCATCCCTTCTTGGCTCGCCTCTTTTCCTTTTTGGCCTTTTTCTGTTCCTTTTTGACCTTCAGTCTATAGAGTGCCTTCAACTCTACCGCTCCATTGGTGTCACAGTCCACGGTTGCTTTCCACACTTCCTGCGCCAGTGGCCCTGCTCCTTGCCCTTCGCTTTCTGCCCAACGCAGGTGCTTTTCGAGTGCTTTGCATAGCTTTGGCGCCCGATTTGGATCAAATGAAGTCCGCACCTTCTACACATTTTGGCCCGTTTGGGGGGGGGGGGGGGTTCAAGGGCTGCAGCTGGGCGCCCCCTTTAGCCTGAACTGATGATAACCCCCTGATTACACAGCCTTTTGCCCAGTGGCATGTTGGTCACATGTACTGATTGCTCTCGTGATGCCTTGGCTAATGCACACATGGATGCAGCACCACATGGTCAAAGCAAGCCCATCATTGCAACATCTCATTTTTGCAGCTTTGTCAGCAGGCTGCATCAGCATGACACCCTGCCACCTGCTTCCCTTCAGCATCCTTCTTGGCAGGCCCCTGCACTCAACAAAGCATTACACTAACACAACATAGTTTGAATAGTCCCTCTTTAGAGTGGCATCCTGAACAATCGTTTGTTTTACAGTGGGAGGTGCCGTTAGAGACTGCCTGAGACTGTGACCGGAAGTTCAGATGTGTGATCTGAGAGACCCTCATAATCGGCCGGCACCGCCTACCCACCGTCCCCGCATACAGGGGGCATAAAGCTTGGGGAAAATCAACTGCGGATGGTGCCTTTCCCAGCGAGGCCACTCCCAGTAGCTGTGGGATCGGTGGGGAACTGTGTCAGCTTGGAAAATACAGGGGGAACTGGTTCTGACTACCCCAACACTGCAGATTAGCATCCTGAACAATCTGAACATTCTTGAAATGGTTCTGCGAGGAAAAAAACACCCGCCCCATGGCCCTCAGTCTTGGTCCTCCAAAGGCATAAAAGCTCTGTTTCACTCAGCTCGCTAGTGCATGGGAAAGTCATCAAATCTGACCCCATGCTCCATGGGAAACATTGACAGACTCCACCCCAACTTGACCGGACTCTACAAAACCAAAGCTCCTTGGCAGAGAGAACCCAACCCTAACCCCCCAAAGGTGGCGTGCGCTGTGACAGGGGACCAGAAACAGAAACCTGGTGTGGGCATAATTCATACAGATACACCCCCACACCCACATTTACACCCACCCACCTGAACACACATACACACACCACACATACACATATACACCCACAATACTAGAGACTCATGAGGGCAAAATGGTTCTATCGAAACGTGGAAGCAGGTGGACTGATGGCAAAAGTGAAGTGCCTACATCAGAAATCAGAGGCGTCAGGAAATGAAGAGACGGAAACACCCTGCGAACAAGGAACGGCCACTTATTGGCAACTTCACTCACCCTTCAGTTGATAGGCAGCGCAGTGCCGGGGCTGCTCTTCCGTCGTTTGTCCCCAGAAGACCCCTTTTTCGTGGGGAAGGGGGGGGGGGGCAGGGGTCCAGACCACGGAGCCGGCGACGAATGGTACTCGAGATAGCTCTCGGAATCAAGGATCAGCAAGGCCCGGGTCTATGACTATCCCACAGCGCGACCTGTGGTACTGGACAAAAAAGGCGGTAATTTTCCCCCCGGAGGACCCTGTGGTCCATGTCATGTCACTGGAAGGCCCCAATGTCCCCTCCTTTTGGAACAAATGGCAGATCGCACCCAAACAAAGGAACACTCAAACGTGCAAAGCGAACGCAACCCAAGAGACTCCGGCTGCTTATCGCCGGCTGTAGCACCCGGCTCCTACGGTGGAGGTCCCGGGACCGAACCATGGGGGCGTTGTCGCACGGTGCGCGCACGGTGCGTGCACGGTGCGCGCACGGTTCAATGTTTTTGGGATGGTTGCCCAACTTGTACCCCGTTGAATGGCCCCCATAGAAACACACCCAGGGTCCTGATTTCTGCACCTTGCAGTCCATACTGGCATACCAGGATTCTTCAATTTTTAGTCTGATGCTTGTCACAGGTTCCAGGGTCCTATTTTCTGCACCCTGCAGCCCCTATTGGCGTACCGGGAATTTTTTTTTGAATCTGATGCTTGTCACAGGTTCCAGGCTCCCAATTTCTGCACCTTGCACGCACCTCCGTAACAAACCATGCACAGGCGACAACACAAGCGACAACACTGGTTGGGTTGCGGGAATTTCAATTTCATCCGCCACAGCATTCTGGCTCATGATCATCAATTCTAGGGGCTTCGGCTTCCACTTCAGGTAATTGGGGCTCCAGCAAAGCGTCCATCGGCGCCTCATGGTGCACAGGTTGGGGGGAATCGGGGCTCTCAGCAGTCACAATTGCAAACTCCAACCGCTCCTCGGGTGCATGCTCGTACAAGACCTCTTCACCACCCTATTCGTACCGAATAGAGACGCGACGCCCACCTCTTGGAGAAGGGTCAACGATAGTGGCCGACACCCTATCCCCGTTGGAGCGGTGGTAGTACACAGGCAGTCCGGCGACAAGCCAGGGCAGCTCAGATTCAGGCATTGTGGATCTGGTGGACACAGAATACGCAAAAGGACGCACGGTGCGCGCACGGTTCAGGCAACACCCCCCATAGGTCAGGCACACTCACTTGACGGGCGGCGGGGGTAAAGCCAGGGGTAGCGAACCACCCGAAAGCCAACCCAGAGGTCGTGGGTTTGCTCCCTAAGTTTTGGTAGTTGCTTCCGGCAGCAACAGCCCTGCCGCTGCAGTGCCGCGGGGTGTACGGCACAATGGATTCTGAATGGGCATCTGTGGCCCCGCAAGAAGCGAAAACGCAGGCGACACGCAGGGACAAGCAGTACTGCCTCACCTGCCGAGGGCAAGGTGGGGCTGGGAGAGAGCTGCAAGGTTTTGTCCTCAGACCTGGTCACAATGGGTGTCTTGGTTGCCGTGGGGTGTGGGCATCCTCGGCACAGGAGCGCAAGCGATTATGAGCTATTCGGTCCGTAAATGCGGCAACCCCCCGTCATACTGAAAATCAGCGCTGTTCCGAACAGCGGAGGAACAGTGTAAAGGGTTCGATACACCTGACACAACAACACTCATAATGAGGCATGTCATGGTAGAGAAAGACGTCTAACACAACACACCAGAGAAAGGGCACGTAGATTGTGTTTGGCGGTTACAAAACCGTTGGAGTTGCAGTTGGAATTGAAGGGGAGCGGTTGCGGCAGGCCTAGTAGTGCGTCAGTCCCTTCCCTGCCCCCATAGGGTGACACGTGGATATGTCACGTGGTTCTGAGGGTATCCGAAGACACGCACTCAAGACGGAAGGAGCAGCTCATCAGTGACCGGAAAACTGGCCCTATCCCCCCCCCCTCCCCATTGAGAAATATGCAGCTGCGTGCGACAGCATCCCCACACCCCCAGGGCGGCGGCGGGGGGGGGGGGGGGGGCACAAGGAGATGTCTGACACGAAGCAAGACATGCAAACACGAGGGCGTATGATCCACAAAATGACCAGGAAATTGTTTGTTGGGATGTGTCCTCGGGTCAACTGAGAGACTGGCACCGTGTGCCACTTTTTCTGGCGCGAGTACTTCCCTTTGAAGAGCTTCACATGCTCCATAAGGGCCACTGGCATTGGATCTCCAGCCGCAGGCATGGCAGCAGGCTTGGCTGCCACCTTGACAGCCGGTTTGGTTGCACGCTTGGCCGAGGGTTTGGCACCAGGTTTGGCAACTTTGGGAGCAGGCTTGTTGGCAGCAGGTTTGGCATGGGGCTCCAGGCCCTGTGGCAAGCAATCTGGCTCACGAACATCGCGTATGGAAAACAACTTCTTGTTGGCAAAGGGGGAATCCTTGCACTGCGCGCGCACTGCGCGCTACTTTTAGACTATGTTCCCCCCGAAGAGCCCCCAGGCACACCCCTTGGAAACGCCCTTAGAATTAGGTGACCCAAACGGGACTGGAGGGGACCTTGAGGGGGGCCTTCCCGGTTCTTGAGGCACTGGTGAAGGACCAGGGGCCTTTGGGGGGGAACTTGACTGTGTGTTGGGCGGTGGAGATGGAGGGCAGTGAGGTGTGCAAAAAGGTAGAAATGGGTGAAACAGGGTGAACATCCACAAATGCCATATCCCCAATGCATCAAAACCTACTACCAAACATCAATGATGCCACAAAGTACCACAAAATATGGGTTTCTACTACGGCCAGACGCCCAAATAGTTGCACTGCGCGCGCACTGCACTTAAGGCGCCCCCAAAGACATTTGTCAACCCCAATACCCCACACGCACTCTTTTGCCCAATTACGAAAAACCAAGTGTTCTGCATGACACAGGGTACAGCATACTGCTTTGCATGCAATAATTCCCACTGCACAACAAAGCACCAATCGTACTTTTTTTTTTACTGTCCGGTGCCATCAACAACTGTTCGACATTGTGCTTGGATGATCCGGCTTCTTCAGACTCATTGCACGAATAGTACTACCTTGTCCAACCAGTAGACACACGGGGGAACCTCAGTATGCCACCTTGCAATTGAAATTGGAAAATTCAAAGTGACAGTATCCCCAACCTGGGGGGGGGGGGGATACACAGGTGGGTAATTCTCAAGAGGGGGGGGGGGGGCGGTAGGCGCTTTTCGCCCACAAGTCCACAGAGAAAACACACTTAGGGAGCAACCAGCAGGCATGCACAAATCGCAGCACACACATGACAGTGCAGCGGCACCCGATCCATCAAACAGCCCCCTGCGCGGCCAGCCTTTATGCCTAACCGGAGACCCCAACTCGGTGCTTGAAGAGGCTGGCAACAGCCTGCAACAGGTCGCCTCCGCGTGAACCGCTCCCAGAAAGTCGGCTCGGTGGACGTCTCCCAGAGACGCTTCTGGGCGTCTGGACACCTGGTTAGACCACCTCCCCCTAGAGGCAGGGTGTGTGCACACAGACTCCTACTGGAAGGGGTAGGTCACCAGTGACCTTCGTGATGATGAGTCTGGGCATGGTAATGGTGTTGTATCCAAATCTTCCATGAACAGGCGGTCGATAACCAGCTGGATGCCATCCTGTCCCATGGAGACCAACCAATCGTGCCACCACAGCGTGCTCAAAAGTCCTTCCTCAAGCGCCATGCTGCTGAACGACCGAAGACCATGCCTTGAATCCTCTGTTGCACCGGGGCTGGACAACAGACTGTGGGAATGCTTGCATCGAGCGGGTGCGGTGCGCAGTCACATGGCAACTGCCAACCCTCCCAGTGGTAGGACTCAGAAATTCACCACAGGCTACAAGCGGCGTTGTGGCATGGAGCCCGCCCATGGAAACGCCTCTAAACCTGTTGACAAAGCTTTGAAGTATCCAAAACCAGGACTGCAAACACCTACGACCCAATGTTGGACCCCCCCCCCCGCCCTCCCAAGGCCTGCGCTCGAAGGGGAAGAAGCCACAGGGTAATGCACTGAGCGCCTGGAAAACCAGCTGGTGACAGTTGAGACTTTGCGTGCTGGCGTTTTCATGAGGTCAGGGGGCGGTGCATGAAGTGAACGGGAATACGCAAGATGGTGGTGGGTCGGGGGGGGCGGGGCTGTAGCACCTCAGACCGCTCCTACCCGGTATGAAACAATCATGCCGTCGCAGTAACACCCACAGTGACACGCTGGCGTAGGGCTGCGCTGATGAGCACTTGCACCTGCAACACGCGCAGCGTCTGCGGGAACATGAGTCGCAGTGCGGAGGCCCTGGGCGAAACCCGGGCCTCAACCCAACTGGTAGGTCGCTTTTCAAGGGCGTGTTGTGGGCTTCACAGGTGGATGGCGAGGCATGGCAGGAACAATAAGCATGCGGGTAAGGAAAAGAAAAGGAAAGCAAGCGGAGCAGACCCTGACTGCCCACTGATCCGTTTCCTGCTGGATATGCTGTTTTCAGGGAACATCAGGGAGAAAAGGTTCTTGGTTGAGCTCATAACCGACCTGAAAACCAGCCGGACAATGTGGGCCAGACAAACAGTCGGTTGTCCATGCATGCGCCTGCCAAAAGGCAAAAAGCCCCACTGCAGCGGGTTGATTCGGACCTCTTAGTACCGGGAAGCGATGCCCTCAGGCACCGCATGCCGTGTGCGCACGCATGTGCCAATTGCCAAATTGCCCCACCTCGGGAGGGAGGGGGGGGGGGGGTCTTCGTCTCACTCGATTTGTACAATTCTGCCTGGTGCAGTCCACTCTCGCTGCCTGAAATGTTACTCATGGTTGTGGCTTCCACCTTCGGGTCCCTCCTTGGGTCACCCTGGTATGTAAATGGCTGTTTATGGTTGCCATATATTCTGGTGCCTTATCTGCCACCCTCCTTGCTGCCGTCCCTGTTGCTGCCATCTCTGTCCGTTGTTAATCAGTTGTGGCTATGATCCTGTGGGTTCTATGTTTCCTCAAACAACAACTCTCGTTCCATGACTCCGTGAGACAATAAATACTCATTGCTAAAGTGTGCCAAAGCAAAATAAAATCCCATGTTGCCCTGCTTTGGGGATACATGAGGCTCCCTGCACAATGAATTCCAGACTGAGACTCACACAATCTGTAGAGAGCTGGCCCTTCAACGGAAGTGGCTGCAGGAGATCTGGGACCCATCAGAGTCGGTTGTCCCTGCAATGCAACCCCCAAAGAGATGGTGTCATGACATTGCCAGTGGGCATGGTGTGGGGAACCAAGGGGCGCAGTCATGAGCTGTGGCCCATCTACAACTCAGGTCAATGAGGAAAACTAGTGTAGAGTAGATCAATTCCTGACTGTTGTGAGAGGCACGGTCGTGCTAAGGCTATTTGAAAAAAAAGCCATTCCACATCACCACGAGATGCCGGCTTGCCCGACCTCCAGAGCACATAAGATGTGTGGTAGATAAGCTTCACACGCGGAAACTGCCATGTTATTCCAGTCAAGGGGTGGAGGCAGGGACGGGTGCGGGGACAAGATTCAGCCCTTCTACGGCCTTTGATCTGGGAGAAATGGTATCGACGCGGCCCCTCACCAGGCCACCTCTCGGTCCGTTTCCTTTGCATCTGAATAAGCATGAGGTCTTGCCACTGCAGCATCATGACAGCAGAGGACCGACTGCATACGGTCTTGGTCCTCTTGCATGCGGGCATGCACACCTACAAGGCACCATTCATCAGCCACGCACCATGCTCCTTGGGTGTTTCCGGACAGTGCACGCACAGCTCCAGTTATCACGGCGTTTATCCCGGGAACACCCGTGAAAACCACCCACAATTCAGAACTGTGAAATTCAAAAGTCTTGTGTTCTCAAGATGATTTGTGTCCAAAAACAAATATTGCAAACAAGAAAATTGGGTTCAATGTGTTAAAGAAGACATGAAAATATATTAGCACCCCATTGGACGAGGTGTAGAACACCTTGCCTCCAACACTGAAGTCCATGGTGAATGAAATAGAAGGTCTGAGGACATGAGGGGCAAAATATGGTGTCCCTGAGCATGTATCACCATAAACCTGGCTCAGGGTGCCCGTTTGCAAGGGTACATAGAGGCAGGGGAGGGGGGATGATGCTACAATTAGGCACAATGGCAATGGCACACTGTAACAATGCTGTGTAGGTGCCCATGCCAATCATACACCCCCAAAACTGGCTACCCGTGGTGGAAAACAGCCGACTTTTCCCACAGCGCACGGAGTGCCCCCCTTCACAGGGCGGGGGGGCACCATCGCGGCCATGGTCAGCAGCAATGTGCCTGAGCCCCATGTACAATCATCGAAAGCCCAAGTGGGCTCTGCCAGCATCAGCTCGCCTATACCTGCTGCATCACGTCCACAGCTCACAGACGGAAGCCCTCGGTGAATAGTCACGTTCAACAAGGGCGGGGGGGGGGGGGGGCTCTCTTCACCTCCGCACTGCGCGTGCAACATCACCAACAGTACTACTGTTGAGCCCCATCCCCCAAAACTGGTTCGCAGCTGTGCAGGCATCCACGCTCACCACCACCGAACTCACCAACTCACTAAACCAGGATATCGGAGTCTGGAAAAATGGGGACAATGGGGGAAATGGGGGAAATGGGGGGAAATAGAGAACAATGAAGGGAAATGGGGGGAAATGGGGGGAAATGGAGAACAAAGGGGGCAAATGGGGGAAATTAAGGAAATATCAGGCATAGCACACGGGATATGGGTTGTGGGCGGGATGTGGTTGAGGAAAATGGGACCAAAAATGGGAGAAAAATGAGAGAAAAACGGGGCAAAATACCCATTTTTCACAGTCCCATTTCCCCCATTTTCCCGGAGGTCAAAGATTTTCCCCACAGCTCCCTTTGTAAAAACATCAATTCGCCGCACTCACTGATGGAAAATGGGGTTTTAGCCACTCACGGACACTCACCGCCACGGCGGCTAGTGCGGATGCTGTGGGATGGATCCCTGTGGAAAGAGTAATTGGTGTGTCGCTGCAGGCAGCACGCCCACGTGAAGGAATGCCCCCTGAATGAACTACGTCCGGGTTAGGAAAAGTGGCGGGGCATAAAGTCAAGAAAGGGGATCAATGGTCGGCAGTGAATACACCCCAGTTTCTGTTTGCGGCCAAATCTTCAATGTGTCAGAGGCCAGAAGTGTACGGACAGGGGTTTGGGCTGTCAGACCGCCCAGGGTCCATCTCCAAACTGCGGCCCCACGACGGCTTTACGGGGGACAAACTGACCCCAGGCAGCCTCCAGTGGTTTCTGTGCCGTACTGACACTGCAGGACATATACCGGCACCCACTTCTGACACAAGGCCTTTGATGATGATGGGGCGATGGGGGTTCACCCCATTTGGGTGTGTGCCAACGGACAGGGCTGTGCCCGTTGGAAGACCACGGGACAGTCTCCCCCGGAGACTGAGCCCGGCAGCGCTGTGAAAGACGCAACACCGCACGCCTTCAATAAGACGGGTGACTGCTCTACGCCCAACACGTCGCCCCCGGCACCACGCATCACCCTTGTGCCCCCGCAGGTCCCTTGTCCACCCGCCCCCCCCATCGCCCGTCCCGTGCTGGTGCGCGACGTTGAAATCAAATCCCCCAAGAGCGTCCTGCTCCAGCAGTGCACAATGGCCTAAGGCCAGCCGCACCGCCGGACCGCTCTAGTGGCCGCGGACGCGGCCCCCGGCCAATCACACGTCCGTCGTCAGACTGAATGAGGCATGGCCGCCACAAACCAGAGGAACCGCGCCATACTGCGCCAGTGGAGGATGGTGTTGGCGGCGGCCCACACCAAAGGACTGTCTGTACCTGCTTTGTATGTATGTGGTCAGAGCTCCACATAAAATCTGAGTGAGTATGCCGGTTGGTACTTCCAGGTGTACCGGTGTGCGCCTTTTGAGGAAGGGATCCTCCACACACGTGTGGGGGGGGGGGGGGGGGGATGAACAGCCTGGAGGGCCCCCATTGCAGTACCGGAGCACAAGCACGCTCAACCTCCTATTACGAACACGTGGCTGGACGTGCACTGGCTTTGCTTTTTGGGGTGGCTTCTGTTCATCACTGTCACTAGACACAACTGCCACGGTGTTTCTAGATTGTCTCCTCCCTCCCTTTGGCACCCCCATGGGTACTAGCTAGCGTCAATTCATGTGTATGGACTGTGTTCCCCCTCCCTTTGGCACCCTTGTGTGTACTAGGTGTGTGGGGATGGGGGGCGCATGGGGGGACAGCCTTCAAACAGCTCCGTCCTGCGCTGTGGATCGGTGCGCGGCTGAGACCAGGGGCGGTGGGTACGCCCCTTGGCAACGTCCCTGACCGCGCGGGACCGTGCGCGTCGGGGGGTGTGGCGGGGGTGCGCCCGGATGAAGTCGAGCTGCGCGAAGGTGCAGAAGGAACCTTCGGTGGGCATGCCCTGTTTGGCGCAGCCGCCCGCCAAGAGCTGCTGGAGTGCGCCCACTCAAAGGAACATGTGTGTTGGGGGGGGGGGGGGGCAGGAGCGGCGGGATGTTCACCCCGGCTTTGAAGCACTCGCCCTCGGATGCGGGGGTGGGGGGGGGTGAGGGGTCCACCCACAGGGACCAACGCCGTGCTGGATGCACCTGCTCATCATTGTTGCCTCGGCTGCGGCCAGGCAACGGGCCTCTGCGGTGGGCCACTTCAGTCAATCGGACCAAACCCGGGGTCCGCTGATCACGGAGCATTGGCAACCGACACGGCACCCCTGTGGAGCCGCAGCCCCCCCCTGCCACGTTGCCGAGGAGAGGGTACTGGCCGTCGGAACAGCGGTTGGCAGGCAAACCCCGGCGGTTAAAAAACGGTTGGAGGGCGGCCGGGGGCGTGCGCAGCGGGACGGACAATCGCTCCTGTTGAGGGGTTCTCCCACTCAGGCCGGGGGCTGTACAGGGGGACACCGGTGGGGCTATGTACGACGGGCTGTGCCCGGGATGGGGATGGGGAGGCCACGGGCTGCGGCCCGGCGCCGCCGGCCGCCGGGGCTCAACCGCCCTCGGACTACGACGAGGGCTGCCTGCCCCTGCGACGCTTCGGGGGCGGCTCGTTGGGGTCCGCACCCGCGCGCGCGCCCGGGGGCGACGGGGCGCGCTTCTTGGGCTTGGCGGTGTTGTACTTGGCCTTGGCCGGGATGTGCAGGAGGCGGCCGAGGTCCAGGCTGTTGCCCTTCCGGCAGCTCCGCGGCTGGTAATCCCGGCGCCAGTACGCAGGCGCGTACGGCGCGCTCTGGGGCCCGATGCCCGGCGGCGTGGCGGCCGCGGCCGCGCGGTCCTCCCGCTTGACGGGCACCGCCTTCGGACCCTCGTCGAGGGGCTCGCCGGAGAACACTTGCGGGGCGGGCGCGTGCGCACTGCCCGGCGCCGCAGAGGCTGGGGCACTGGGGGTCGCGCCGGCACCGCGCGCCGGGGCACTGGACGTTGCCGGACTGCCGGCGCTGCGCGTCGCTTGGGAGACTGGGCCCGGCAGCGTCAGGTACGCGGGGCCATGCCGCGCCGGCGGCTCAGGAGAGCGCCGGAGGTAGACCTTCGTCGCTGCGCCCGGGGGTTTCACGTCATTGCCTTCGCTGGAGCGGTTCGTGGTCTCGCCGGGGCACAGCTTCACGCGCAGCCCCGCGTGGCCCGCGACCCTCGACCCTCCGTCGACATCGTCTGCCGCTCTCAGAGATAGCGCGGCGCCGCAGTGCATTGCACTGGAGCACAGCGCGCACGCGACCGCCGCCGCCGCCGCCCTAAGACAAGACTGAGCGCCGTGCCCGGTGGCACCGGCGCGCTGGCTCGTGGCGCTGGACTCGCTCGCGTCGCCCTCGCCCTGCGCCTCGGCCGGGTCGTTCATGATGAACAGGCCGTTGGCCACGCGCAGCACCTGCTCCTTCGTCCAGTCCGCGAGGTCGCTGACACCTTCGTCCAGGTCTAGCGCCTCCGCGATCGCCCGCAGGCAAGTGTAGCAGGCGCCGCTCTTGTGCGGCGGGAGCCGCCGGGGGGCCGCCGGGGGGCCCGGTCGAGGCTCACGCTCACGCTCGCGCGCGCGCGTCGGGGCACCGGAGGAGTAGGAACCGCCCGACTGCAGTCGTCGGAGGCATTCGGCCTCCTCCCGCTTCAGTTCCTCCTCCTCTTTCTTCGATTTGGCCCAACCGTCGCCGCCGGCACCGATGTCCTGCACGGCGTTCATGCTGATGAGCTCACGGTCCAGGACACGGAACAGCGCTTCGGCGGTGGTGACGCCGTGCTTGTTGCCCTCCCCCATGGCGCGGCCCTTCAGGTTTAGTAGGCAGGAGCGGCACTGGTTGCGCGACGGGTAGTAGTGGTCGTTCTTCTTCCCGAGCTTGTTGCACGTCGACATCGCCGCCAGCAGATCCTCCAGCGGCTGCCCGCGCCACGACGGGAACAACGCCGCCTCGCGCACGGTCCTCACCAGCCACATCATCGCGCGCGCGATCTCCTCCACCATCCGGTCGAGGTTCTGTGGCGTCCGCTTCGCGGTGGCAATCGCGGTCACGGCCTGCGTCCAGTGGTCCCAATCCTCCTCCGTCCCACTGCAGGCCTCCCAATTCAGTTGCTCGGACTTCCACAGCAGCTGCAGGGCCATCATGACGATGGCCTTGCCCTTCGAGAGCGTGTCTGCGTACTCCTGCGCGCGAGGCAGGCACAGAGCAGGCGGTAATGCAGACCATTGGCACATGGTACAAGTGAAGAAGAGGTATGGTACGCGCACCGTCGCACACCTCCGATGTACCTGAATCCGGAATTCCAAAGTTCCCGAATGGCCTCTGGAAAATAGGGGGAAATGGGAAAATGGGGGGGAAACGGTGGGAAAATGAGGGGGGGCTGGGATCAATGGTCGGTTCCGATAGACTGAATGTCCCCGCCATAGACAATTCCAGCCATTAGTCCAGCAGTACTGCGAAGTTCATTCAATGCACGTGTCCCCTTCTTGGTTGGGGTGCTCCACTATGTATTGTACAGTGAGGCGTTTTTTGCGGTTAGCTCTGTGGGTCACTTATGTGCTCGTTCTTTCTGCCGACACTATTGAACAACCAGGATCAATAAAGAGCTGTCATCCATCAGATGTGGACTGCATGTTACCACTCACACTGTGCCAGGGCCGCAAAGCGTGGCACTCCTTCGGCCTAACCATAGTACAGTGAAGGTTGAGGTTTCAGACAAACAATATGGCAGTGATGGCAATACACGTGGCGTGCAGTTTAGTTACAACTGCAGTCTGTGGAGCAGGAGCAGCCACTGCTGCCAGTTGAAAGCTGGTCGTGGGGGTAAAATGGGGGGAGAGCGCGAAATAAAAGGGGGAGGACTGGAAGAAGTGTGGTGCACAAAAAAAAACGGGAGAAAAATGGCGGAAAATGCACCGAATTTTCCAATCATCACTGTCTTTACGGCTCCCACGTTCCACATTTTCTCAGAGGGTCTGACGGAAAATTGGCGCTTCCCACTATGGCCTAATTGAAAATGCGGTATCCCCCAAATATTCGGAGTGGAAGAATGGGGAAGACGCAACGTATCCATAGGGGAATGTTTGCCCGGCGTGCGCCCGGTGCGCTACTTTTCTATTAACTATCCCAACTTCAGCCCCAGATTTACCCTCTCATGGAGAAGCCCCCAAAGTAGACCACATTGCACTGCACACCTTCCCTACAAAGCACGTTGCATAATAAAGCAATATCTGTGAATTCAGCAACTCCAACTGTCATCTGTATTGTACTTAACAAACAACATTGGTCCCACAAGTGTGGGTGTCAATACATTCAGTACAATAGTGCTCCTTACACTCATCACAAACTGCGACGGTGGAGCGCTTCTGGCAACACAACACACACACTTCTGCCTCATCCTCTGCCTCATCTTGCGTGCCACAACCGAGCAAACAGCTGCTCAATGCGTGCCCTATACCACCCGTGCACGTCATTGTAACATTGTTGGTGGGCTGTCAAAATGCCATTCTTTCTTCCAATGAATAGCACAATGACATGAATCCTTTATACGCACCATCATGG
>OZ038388.1:37786946-38044432 GCA_964036045.1 Eutreptiella sp. 'Long Island Sound 2002'
GGAGGGGTAACCTACGTGCCATGACTGAGGCTAAACCTGATGCAGGTACACCCCCCCTGTTCTACTGCAAACCTGTCAATGACAAGGGGGGACCTTGTCATGCCTCTGACTGCGATCTCCGCATTGGCTGTATGCTGCAGATGAAACGTCAGCAGCATACCAAAGAGGGGAAACCTGTGACCCATCAGGACCATTTGAGTTGTACCATCACCTGTGGTTATTTGGGCAAACGTCGTCACTACGATGACGAATGCCACATAAAGAAACGCGAGAGTGACAAACTCAAGCGTCAGGAGGCAGAACGCCAGAAGACCCAGACGCCCACCAGAAATCCTCCGAATGGGGATAAAGGTGGTAAAGGAGGTGGCAAGGGGGGTGGCAAAAATGGACCCCCTAACCCCCAGAGGCGCTCATCAGCGCCCGTTGCTACACCCACTCCTGCTGCTACACCCGCTCCTGCCGCAGGTGACCCCAAGAAGCGCCCCAAATGGGATAACGCTACCCCTGAGGGGAATAACTCAAAGAAGAGGCGCTTGGCCTGGATGGCCAGGTCCCTCATTGCTGCAGGGGTGGATGTCAAGTTCCCTGATGAGGAGTAGGGGGGCGCCTCCGAAGAGGAGGACTTGGTTTTCTGGATCCTCGTGAAAATCGGGGATCAGGTTTTTCGAGCGGTGCTTGACACCGGTGCAACACTTTCCATAGTGGCCCGGCGCCTGCTAAAGACTTTCAAGAAAACTAAGACTGTGGCAATAAGAGTAGGGGATGGCCGTACCATCCATTCCTTGCGGGGGGTCGATGTGACTATATGCCTGGGCGACGAAACCGTGACCCAACAATGCAGAGTGCTGGACACCGACGCCTTTGACATTGTCATTGGTACCGACTTCCTACGAAGAAACCCCCAGGTAAAAATGCTGTCTCTCCAGCGCCCCTATCCTTTGCACTGCGACTTTGGCAGTGGGCTATTCTCCGTACCTTTGGAGCTGTCAGGACGAAAAGAATCTGGGCTGCGCTACGCATCCAAGACTAACTATCGTACTGAAAACTACCAATTGGCCCGTTACGTTCTTTAGAATGGACTGGCGGCCCTTCAGGTAAACCTGGATGAGATCCAGGTGGAATTGTTTGCGAGCCAATAACAGCACATCATGCAGTTGTACTACCCGAAACAACTGAACAATGCTTTCCGTTTCCTCTGGAAAGCAATGGGCCTAGTGTATGCTAACCCTCCCTTCTCCCTGCTCGCGAAGGTTCTAACCGAAATCGCTTATGAGGGAAGAAGGGTTGTCATGTGCACCCCTGACTGGGGTTGCTCTGGTGAACATGCTTACTGGCGCCGTATGCTAGATCGAATGACCGTGGGAAGAGTGCAACTCCCCCACGGCCCCATCTATGTGCCTGAGGACTCAGACACAGCTATGCAAGCCCCTGGGTGGGCCAGTTTCCTGTCCATCGTTGATGGATCTCTCAATCATGTACCCCTGTGTGACCTGGACCAGGTGCTACTGAAAGAGGTCATGGCCGAAAATCGTGGCCTGACCCTTTCTGATCTCAAAAATCGATCTCCTGAGCACCTATCTGCCACACTTACAGGGTGTGAGTCTCCCGATGACTATCTGGAATCTGCAGCTGTTAAAGAGGATGCTGACGACCAACTGTCTGAGATCGCCAGCCTTATCCCTCCTGTTGATCCCAGCTGCGTTGACCTAAAACACAGTGCCTTCCTGGCCCAGCTGTTGCCCGAGGAGGTAGATCTAGTGTCAACCTCTGAGCCCGCTTCCCCTGTTGGGAAATGAGTGCTACACATGCAGCCTATGCACACAGGTGAACCCGTGGCCTGGAATGCCGATGCTCTGGCGCGGCCTGCTGCTAATAACATGCCATTGTGTGAGCATGACACTCAGGAACTCCGGCGGCTGTTGTACCTGAAGGCTGAAGGTATTGAGCGCCAAGAGCGGCTGCAATACCTCAGACAGACCTGGAAATCCTCCATCTGGTCTGAGGAGGACGATCAGTCATATACGCTGCCTGATCCTGAAATACCGCTAGTGTATTCTCTGCACTATGGGCAGCAATGTCCCCCTGAGTGGGATGATGGATCTGTACCTGCCGAAACTTCTGATCGGCAGAAAAAGAAAGAACATGGAAAGAGCAACCTCCATGCTGAGGAGGATTTCCTTCAGAAACTCGAGAGTCTTAACCTTGACCCCCGCCTGAAGAAACTGCTTATAACCTATGAGGAGGTGTTCGGCGCCTTGCCGCCTCCCCTCTCTTGTAAAAAACTGGTCCAGATGGACCTGAAATTGAAACCTGAGTTTGAAAAGACGCAAGTGAGGCGTCGTCCCTATCCAGCTCCACAGGAACAGGTTGAAGAAATCAAGCACCAGATCCAGGAGGGCATTGATGCTGATCTCGTTGAAGAGTATAAGCAGGGGGACTACCCCCATCACTGCAGTCCCTGTTTCCCTGTTGCCAAACCAGGGTCGACTGCGCTACGACTGGTTGTAGGAAAGAAGGTCCCTACCAGGACCGGCCCCTGCTGTGCCCCTTCCGCCTGTAACCCCTGCCGATTTGCTCCTGATCAACGATTGCATTTATCAAAATCCAGGGTTCCAAATCCAAAAATATAGAGAATAAAATACAATCCTCCTTCAACCCTGAACAGCAACCAGATCCCACAAATCCAGCAATAATCCAATCCACACTGCGGGCTTCCGTTCAGCACACCGGTCGTCCCACGGTGGCGGGCATGTACAAGAATCGCACCGAAGAGGAAAGCCCTGAAATTGGCATATGAACACAAATAAAGCAAAGTTGGGGAAAGAGGTTTGAGGTTTGAGGTTTGATTTTGCGGGTACTAGACGCTTTTCGGCCCCGGGGGGCCACCTGGTCGGGTCAGGTGATATCCTCCCCACCGGGTCCTAGTGGGGGGCCCTCCAAGACGCACCTCCTGCCTGGTGGCGGAGTCCCCCGGGTTCACAGAGCTCGGAGCCCCGTCCTTCCCCGGCGTCCCCGTTTCGCCACTCCCCGGTCAGTGCATCAATTCGCAGCCGTGGCCGCGGGCGCTTACCCACTGCGTCGCCGCCCTAATGCGTGGTCGCCCGGGGCACCGGCGCCGCCGGGCCCGTGCTACTGGCTTGTCGCCAGTGGGACCCCCTTGGGCTGGCGCGGAGGCTGCCTAGCCTAGGGGTTGGGGCGTGGCGCTGTGCGCCACTACTGCCTTGGCGGGTGCAGTGTCCCGTCTGTGTGTGCGCGGCGCTCGCGGCCGGTTCGGGGGGGTTCGGGCCGGTACCTGGTGTTGTGTCTCCCCTTCTTCCCCCTTCCCGCCCCGCGTATCCCGCGTCGCGTGTGGCGGGCCGTCCCGTCCGGGTGTCCCTTATCCTCGCTCGCTGGTACGCCATTCCATGTGGTCTGTGCGTTCCGCGCGCTCGGTCCGGTTGCCCTTCTGGTGGTCCCCGCGTGTCCTTTTCGTGTGTGTGCGCTCGCGCTCTCGCGGTGTCCGCTCCCCGCTGGGTGGTGTGGCGCGCGCATCTCGCGTGGTCCCGGCACTGGGCGCTGGTAGGGCCGTTCCATGTGGTCCGTGCCCCTCCGCGTGTCCTGCCCCGGTCCCGTGCTGCGGGCTTCCGTTCAGCACACCGGTCGTCCCACGGTGGCGGGCATGTACAAGAATTGCACCAAAGAGGAAAGCCCTGAAATTGGCATATGAACACAAATAAAGCAATGTTGGGGAAAGAGGTAAACATACACATTCACAGCCATAAACCCCTCATTCCCTGGACTCAAGACCTTCCCTTGACTCAACAACATATTGCCCTGAACCAGGTCAAATGAGATGGCTGAATGCCATGTGTCACAAGTCACTACACAAACCCCAAAAATGTGTTCACTCCCAAGCCTCTAAATCCTAGCCCAATGGGGGAGGTGGCGTGTCATGGCCTAGAGTGGCACTCAGGACCATGCCCTACCCTGACATAACCTTGGTTGGACTTGGGGTCGAATGGGCTTGGAGAAATGCCCCATGAAGATAACCTCACAACCTAACAAAATCAGGCAAAACACACCATAGTGCTCAATATTCAATAATATACTCAAAAATGCATACGGCAATTACCCAAATGCTCCATGCATGTGTCAAACCGGACAGTAATATACAAAGGTGATATAGACCACAGGTCGATGCCCAAGAATATTCCATCATTGGCTCCGAAGCCCTTCCGGTTATATACATGACATGCTTCACAAGTTAACTCATGAATCTGCGACCTAATGTTGTGTGGCCTCGTGTGCCACGCCAAGGTGACCATGTGATCTGGCATATGGTGAGGTACAACACCAAAGCATATGCCAACATATAAGCAACATACCATGGTTCACGGATCTCTAGGCACTTTACTGTTAGCCGACCAGTTGAGCACATAAAACACAAAAATGAGCATAAAATGAGGTCAAAAACATGCAAATATGTCCAAATACAAAGTTGTCATGATAATATATCTCTATGCTCACCCATGATATCCGCTCATGGTTCAATACACAAATGATTGGAACCATTTGCGAACAATTCCCCAACTTGGATCCCCAATCGGGTGCAAGGAGATACCTTCGCCACCCATATCTACATGCCCCATGAAAATGGGAGTGCACTCATGGATCTCTTTGCCAAACATACCATGAGCAATACATACGCGGTAGACTTAGTCTAGCGCTTTGAATTCCACAATTGGGACATGGGCAAAGCCCTTGTCACGTATGGCTCCCCATCTCTTCGGCCACACGAAGATATATAACATGGGCGTGAGCATATCAAGACATATACTACCAATATCCCACATAGCCCTTAAAATAGGCTCCAACCATGGTATGCCATGTCCCTCCATGATCATAACTTTAGGTTAAATGGACGTGGGAACGTAAGGAAAGATGCTATGCCACCGCAAGACTCATGCGCTACACTCGAAAGTCATAATACCAAGTCTGGACACATGGTCAACAAGTTATGAACAAGTTTCTACCATGTTGACCATGATCATATGATACAACGAGTGTGTGTGACGACTTAAGGTGTTGGACCCTACTAAAAATAAGTTGAGACTAGGGCGCTTGCAACGCAACCTTCCTTATTCTCTTTCCTCAGACTCGCGCGTAGATATGGCCCTTCAAAGTGGTCCCACGATTCACTTTTGTTTCCCTTATATCTCCAAGTCAAATGGGTGGCAAGCATAAGGGAAACCTGATTTGGGCAAAGGGAAAGGAGTATGACCACTCGAAGAAGACCAGATCAAGTGCGGCGATGTCGAAGTCGAAAATCCGATTTCAACATCGCGAAAAATTCAGATTCAAATTTCGAGTGCTTATTTAGAAAATTGCGGAACCAACGAACCCTTTACAGATGAAATCTGACCCTTCATCGGAGTTTCCGCCAAAATATCTGGAAATAACAGTTAACCAATCGGTTACCGCAAAATCGCGAGCCAACTGACAGTCGCCGATACATTGACCATCAGAACGAAAGGCGGAACAAGTACAGAAACATTATGATAAAAAAACCCTGTTGATTCCTGATATTCTGATATATAAATCTCCGCTGGCGGCGCCTCGGTACTGAATATGGCCGCTCATAGCCGGAATGGCCAAACCTATCACACTATCACCTCAGGTTAGGTCGGGTGGATGGGAGAGTATGATATCAGCCAATGGCGGCTTGCCAGCACATAGATACACACCCCAAGTGACCCCAAGATGGCCACGGGGGTCCGAACCGGCCTCACCCCCCTTCCCTAAGCGTTGTTACCGCTCGGAAGTCATTGAAGAGAGGACGGGAGGACCCCAATGGGCTCCAACCCCCCCCTCCATGTCCCAAGGACACATGGAGGCCCCACACACGTCGTAGGCGTCCCCCATGCCCCAAGGGAGGGGTGAGGACACTGAAAATCGGTGCCCTACGCCATATCCGGTCTCCTCTTGATCTACAACATGGACCAAGGGGATCAAAGATAGAGAAACGTCGTCGGTCGACCTAAATAAGTATACCACAATGAAATATATATGTGGAGATCGAGTGAAGGGGGTATATGGCCAATCAAGGCCGAAAATTCCCCGGATGAACGCCCTCACCCGTCTCCTCAATCACACAAACAAACAAAATGCCAAGGGGGATCCATTACGGTGCTACAGCAGCAGCCAAATGGACCAACACGTCCTTGACATCCAAAGAAATATTCTTTTTCTTCAGGTAGTCCATCCAGACCGTGGTGTACCTCGGCACAAAACTGCTCGGAGGCTCCCACGAATCCCTGGATGCGGCGAATCCCTTCCAACGGACTTTATAAACCCACCCCCAGGCGTCCCCGGGTCCGGCTTGTCCGCCAGGATCTTCTCAGCGGTGAAGTCGTCGTCCTCACCCTCATCGTCCGAGTCCACATCGCCGGCCGTGAACTCGAAGGTGACGGGACGTCCGCTGGGGTCTGGTGCTCGGGGACGAAGCTGGGTATGGTCGCGGTCCAGGATCTTGTTATCCCCCACACAAACCGCATACACATCCTGCCCGACCTTCCGAACGGTTACCCCCGGCACATACCAAGATGCCTGCCGATGCCTGGACAGGACATCCTTGTGGTGCCGCTCCGCCCACACGGTGTCTTGGAGAGCATACTTCTGGACTTTTCCCTGCTTGAAGTACTTGGCCCTCTTGTCATGCCCGTCCTGTAGTGCCTTGCACACCTTGTCCGCCGTGTCGTCCGCCTCAGCCATCATGGCGTTCGCATCTCGGGCCACTTTGCCATGGTTCAACCACGGGAGAGTGCGTGACACTCGATCCCGTAGGAACAGGATGCGATGGGGCGACAGTCCAGTGGGCCCCGGAAGGTCGTGATACGCTTGGAGTACCCTCCACAGCGAATTGTACCAATTCCGGCCCGGTTCGTCGATGTGCAGCTGGCGGAACTTCTCGAACATCTGCCGCCCGGCCACCTCAGCCCGGCCATTCGACCGGCTGTGGTATGCCACGGTCTTGGCGTGCCGAATTCCCATGTGCTTGCACATCGTCTTGAACCACGTCCCCACGAATTGACTGCCCCGATCGCTGCAGATGACAGCCGGGACATCAAAAATCGTCAGCCAATGCCTGATCATGGCATTAGCGACGGTCTTGGCCTGCAGCCCCACTCCATGCTTGTCCTTCTTGTCCTTCTTCTTGGACTCCTTGCCAGGGATGGCCACGATATACCCACTGTGCCTGTCTACCGCCAGGATGACACAGTCGTAGGTCTCTCCTTCCACGGTGACCTCAGGCATGGCGAATACATCCATGGCCACGGACCGCATAGGGGCCTCCGGTATAGCCGTATACACCGGGTTGCCCGCTGTGGAGTGGTTAGGGCTCTTCGTGGCCCGACACACGGCACAGTCGCTGCAGTACCTATCCAGGATGGCGTAGTACCCCAGAGGGAACTTGAAACGCCACTCCAGGTCCTGCTGCATCTTGTCTCGGCCAGGATGCATGAGCTGGGCGTTGTGCCAATGGTCAATGAGCTCCTCCACTCGGTTCTCGGGCACCAGCAGCTTGTCCTTGAGGAACAACTTGTCCCCATCCTCGGTCAAGCCCTCGGGCCATTCGTCGTCTGACGGGGCGCTCACGGCATTTCAGTACCTGCTCCAGTGCTCGGATGCCGCGTAGTCATCCGACCAGTCCTCTGTGAGCACCGAACTGACTAGCTCTACAGGGGCCACCATCCATTGCTCGAGGGTTTCCTCTCGAATAGCTTGGACGCGGGCACCCCAGAACTTGGCCAGGTCCGTACGATTGGCCATCACCACAAAGCACTTGACCCCCTCTTGCTCCATGGCCTTCTCCATCTCGATGATGCGCTTGGCCTCCTCGGTCTCCTCGGCGTCACCATGGCTGGATATGTCCATCCACGCCTTGCCCGCGGGGTAGGCCCAGCGACTGAGGCAATCTGTCACAGTGTTGTCCTTCCCCGGGACGTACACGACGCTGAGGTCGAACTTGGCGAACGTCTCGTGCCATCGGGCCCTCCTAGCCGCTGGTCCTGAGGGGGTGTCGACATGCTCCTTGTGCCAGCTCTGTAGGGACTGATGGTCCGTCCAAACCACCACCGGCTGCAGTCCGATGTGGCCAGACCACTTCCTGAGCGCACATACAATGGCGTATGTCTCCTTCTCCCTCGCGGTCCATGTTCGGCGTTGGCCCTCGGCCAGGATCCTGCTCCAAAACGCCACGGGAACATGAGTCCCGTCGTCCCGGACTTGCTCGAGGACTGCCCCCACGGCATAGTCCGAGGCGTCTGTCCGTAGCACGAATCCCTTGTCCGGGTCCACCAGGAACAGCCCCAGCTGCCCCAGGAGTCGCTCCTTCAGGCGGTTGAACGCATCTTCAGCCTCAGGGGTCCAGGCAAGCTTCTTCTTGCTCCCCTTCCGGCCATCAAACTTCCCCACCTGCAGCATCTTGTGCAGCGGCCCCGAGAGTTCTGCATACATCCGGACATAGCCCGAATAGTAATTGCAGAACCCCATGAAGGACCGGAGTTCGCTGATGGTCTGGGGCTTCTCCCAGTGGTGCAGGGACGCCAGCTTCCCAGGCATGGGACGGCGTTGCCCGTGACCAACCACGGGACCCGCGAACTCCACTTCCTTCACGAAGAGTGAGGCTTTGGTGGGCTTGCACACCATGTTGTGCTTGTCCAACACGCTGAGCACTCGGCGCAGATCCTTCTCATGCGCGTTGATGAGCTCGTCCTCAGTCATGTTCTCCGTGCCGGACCCGATGATGATGTCATCCACGAAGGGATCGGTACAGTCCCGGACAGGACCCAGTAGGTCCTCCATCATGCGCTGGAAAGCGGCGTTGCCATTCTTGGAGCCCAGAGGCACCACTTTCCACTGCATGGGCCCCAGCGGCGTCGACATTGCCGTGCAGGGCCTGGAGTCCGGGTGTAGCGGCATCTGGTGATAACCGTGTTTCAGGTCCAACACCGTGAAAATCCGCTTTTTCTGTTGTTTTTGGAGGATGGAGTCGATCAGGGGAAGCGAATACGAGTCGTGCTCGGTCTGCTCGTTCAAACCTCTGTAATCAACCACCAACCTCCACTCGCCCTTCTCCTTCTTGGGCACGATGAAGGCTGGGCTGGCCCACTCACTGTCGGAGGGTTCAATCCATCCCCGCTCAATGAACTCGGCCAACAGCTTCTTCATGGCCTCGGCCCGATCGCCCTGAAGTTGGTACTCCCGATGACGATAGATCTTGGGGTTTGGCTTCAGCTTGATCTTCGCTGTGCCAAACCTCCCACGATCTGGAGGGTTCTTGTTGGCGACGCCACTGAATAGCCACGGATAGGCATTGATCAGCCTCTCCTTCAACTCGGCGCTCTTCGGGTTCTCCTGGGCCTCTTCAGCCGCTTGCTTCGGTATCGATACAACCGACCGCACTGCGGTGTAGGCCTCTTCCGGGTCCGAGTCCCACTTCTCCTCGTCCGATATACCGTCTTCATCGTCGTGGGGCATGCTTCCCACTGATAATCTTCGAACATTTGCGGCCTCGGGCTGGTGCTCGTCGCTACCGTTTCCCACTCTTGGAAAACCCCACGTTGGTGGGTCCGACCCAACCGGACAATCGTATTGGTCCGCGATGTGATCCATGACCCTCGCCACGAACTCATCCTTCTCGTACTTGCCGGTGACCAACATCTTGTCGTCCCACCAATGCGGAGATGTGACCATGGCCCGCCTCTTCTTGGCTGCCACACGGTCGTGCATCCCCATCCGCATGTAGTTGACGACGTCCTCGATCTCGGCGTGGGACAGGACGTCAATGCCATCAATTGGCTGATCCGTCCCCTCCTTGGGCTCAAACATGACCTTCATGGGCACCGCCTCCACCCTACGGATGAATGCTTCATCACCCGTGGGCTGGGCTTGCGCCCCATCCACCAGGAAAGCCTTGGTACCCCACGCTCAACCGGGGAGGTCATTGATACACCCTTGGCGTCGATGAACAACTCCTCCTCTGGCCCGAATGACATCTCGTTCAAAGTGATGGAGTCCAGCGTCCACTGGAGACCCTCCTACGGACATGGGGTGGATCCTATGCCGGTTATGACCAGGATCCCCTTCGCCCTATCCGCGATGATCTTCTCCACCGTACGTCTGGTATTGTCCAGGGAGCCATGCCAATACATGGGCCCCCACTCCTTCAAACCCCAATGCCGGTGCCAGGCTGAGTCTCCTCGATGCCAGTGTCGCCTACACTTCCTCAGAAGTGGGGCATCCCGGGAAGCAAAGACGTCCGTCTCGGGCGCTTCGGCTCCCAGCGTCTGGATCATCCTGGTATACACCTGCGGCGCCATTCCATACTCCGTGAGCTGAACTCCACGGTCTCCTCTGGACTTGGCACCCACAGCTTGCACCGCTTGGACGATCCGATCCTCTTCCTCAGCATTCCATTGGGATGATCCGCATGCATAGTTCGTGGACAGCCATGTAAGGCATTCATCATCCTCCCGAACCAGCGTTGCGCGATGGGGAAGGGCTCCAATGGCGTTTGGCACCATGAAATCATACCCCATGATCATATCCCAATCAGTAATGTCGGCCACATAGAAGTTCCCGGATAGAGTGCTTCTCTTCGCCTGATCAGGGCGGTTCAAGCGCTCATGCTCCCAGAATTCCATACTGATGGTGGCCTCATGGGTGCCGCCACCCATAATCTCTCCGTTGGCGACCTTCAGGCGGACCGGTCTCCGGCTGGGCTGCAGGAGTTCCTCCTTGAACAACCCTCTCCGGACCAGGCTCAACTGGGCACCCGTATCCACTAACACATCCACCACCTTCTCCTCTCGTCCGCACCGTACTCGCACTTTCAAGTGCAACTGCCGCTCGTCGCCATGAGGTGTATGGACGACTCTCACGGCATGCAACTCTAGCACGTCCGGGTGCATCAGGACTTCAAGGGTATGGTCACGGATGGTGTAGATCTTGGTTTGGTCCTGCCCGTGCACGGGGCTCTCCGTGGTCGCTCCTTCCTTCTTGCCATGTCCCGTACCCACATGTACTTCCCTTGGCAGGGCGCTCCAGGGGTTGGGAGTGGCGAAACTCAGTGGTTTTGGCTCTTCCGGAGCCTTCTTCGGCAACCGATGTGCCTTTGCTTTCTCAGGGATTCCACTGACTTTCGGAGGAGAGACCTCCGAGGTCCCACTCCCGTGGGGGCTCCTCTAGACTTGACTTCCCGCAGCCCCTTCCGGCTGCGATCCGCCAGGACTTTGTCCACCACGTTGCTGGGCTTTGAGTTCCTCCAACGTCCTCAACATGTCCTCAGCAACTTCCTCGATCGACCTCACTCGTCAGTCTTGGCCAGGTCCACCACCATAGCCTCTTCCTCCGCCTTTTCCTTGGCCTTTGCCTTGGCCTTTTCCCCCGTCTCCGCCCTTCGCCTTCCAATCGGAAATCCGCTGCTCCTCGGGCTTCTTCTCGGGGTGAGCGGCGAAGTAGGCCTTCTTGTCCGCCTCATACACCTTGCACTGACGGTGGTCATGTGCATGGTTGTTTCCCTTGCCATAACAGACCCAGCACCCGTCGTGCTGAGACCTGTACTCCCGGAACGAGAGCGGTGGGTTCCCAATCCTCCTTGGCGCGTTGCCCTTCTTGGGTCCCACCCGGCTCCATCTGGACCGATCCTGCCCATGGTCCCTCACGTTGTGCGCCACAAACGCGAAGAAATGGGCCTCCTCGTGATCCTCCCGGGACCACTGGTCTTGGCCACTTCCACTACCATCCTCCGCGGAGTTGGCCGTGTCCTCCTGGATCTCTCGATGATGGCGATCTTCTCGGTGGCCTCGTTGTCCATGACCATGTCGATCCTGCACGTGGGCCTCGTTCTTCGCATTGAGCTTCAACTCCACCGTGATGTACTTCACGATCTCGTCCAGGCTCATGCGGGCGAAGATGACCTGCATCCTCAGTGGCTCCCCGCGCCTCCACTCCACGTTGTTGAGGCGCAGCAACCTTTGCCCCATGGAGTCTCCAAATACCTCCACGTAAACGGCGTTCTTCAGTCCCAACATCCGGTTGGGCTCGCCCAGGTTCCTCCTGAAGAACTCCATGATACCCGCATGGGTATCCTCCGCCGCCATGATCCTCACCGCCACCCGCTTCTTGGCCCGCTTCTTCTCCTCGTCCTCCACTCGCCTCTTCCAGTTGCTGGGGAGGACGTCCTTCAGCAGGTGGCGGATCTCGCTGGCCTCGTTCCAGTCCTCCACCAGCTTGAGGCATCTGCGGTACTTCCGCAGATACCGGTTCCACTCCCGGACCCGCAACTCACGGCGGTCCAGCGGCAGCGGGATGGACCACAAGTCCTCCAGCTTCTGGTTCCGAGCGTCCACCCGCTCCTCATCCTCCAACCACTGGAGGCAGGCCTGCTCCGTCCTGATCAGTCCTTCCCGGATCTGATCCCGCAGCTCCTCCTTCAGGTCCTGCGCCAGCCGGTGTGGGAATGTCCGGCATACCCACTTATCCCGCGGCGCTCCCCGCATCTCGCCGACGACCTCCTCAGCAAAGTCCTCCCAATCCAGGATGAAGTCGTCCAGGTTGGAGGGGTTGCCATCGTAGTAGGGGACTATGATTCCCCTGAGGTCGTCAATTCTGATGGCGTCTCCGAAGTCTCCAGCCACCACTCCACCGAGACGGATACCACCTGTGGCCGGGGGGTCTGAGTACACTCCCCGTACATCCCTCTCCTCCATGGAGTGCGGTCCAGTTGGGCCTGAACCCATGGGGTTTGGAATGCGGGAAGGATTTGCTCCATCGGCCGTCCATATCCCCGTATTGGGGTCCTTCGCCCACAGGTTTCCGCCTGGATGACCTCGACCATGTCCGTCGGCGCTTCCCATGGTTCGCCCCTGCATGGTCTGGCTCTGGATCTCATCTTCCGCATAAACTACCATATTCGTCGTGATCGGTACATCCTGGGCGGCATGGGACATCTGTACCGTCAGGTTTCTCGGGTCCGTGGTTACGTGCCCTTCCCGCATGGACCCAGCCGGTGCCGTGTGTTCCCCGAGCATTGTGGATTCGCTGAACATGGGAACAAACGGCAACGCACCCGGGTCAACACGCGGAGGCGCGTATGGTGCCTCTGCAGGGCCGCCCATGGGTTTCTCCATGGCGCTCCTGAGGGTCTTAACCCGCTCCACCAGCTCTACCGCGGCCGGCTTTGCCGGGAGCTCCGGACCCGAGGCGAGAGCTGTAGCTCCTCCAGCCTTTTCAGGCGTCCCGACATGTCCTCCACCAGGTGGAGGGGGCTGTCCACCACTCGCTGCTGCTTCTCCAGGGCCAGCTCCAGATTCTCCCGGTACCGGTCCCGTTCCGCTCGCAGCTCCTCCATGTCTTTCTCCGCGGCCGACTGGTCATCCAGGATCCCGGCGACGTCCTCCTCAAGACCGTCCTTCGCGTTGTCCAGGCGGTCTAGGCGATGCACGATGGCGTCCATCCCCATCTTTGGGTACTTGCCCATGAGGAAGGACACGTGCTTGCAGTGGCACTCAGCCTGCTTTCCGCCTGACCCGGCGCATCTCGCGGTTCTCGGCACCTCAGACTCGTCGCCCATGGCCTATGGCATCCGTCTCTGGTCCCGTGTGCCGGGGCACAGGTGCGGTCCGGGCCCTGGCTGGCCTCTCCAAGCCCTCGGCGTCGTGCTTCAGGGCGGGCTCGGGGGCTGTATGCGCCCTGGCGATCGGCGCGGACATCTCCGACTCCGAAGGTGGCTCGTAGGCTGTCCGATAGCCCTCGGAGTGCCCCTCGGATTCCCACAGCCTGACAGGGCTGGGGTCCGTGTCCATAGCCCCGGCGTCCCTTGCCGCGGACTTGGGTGACCCGCGCTTTTGGTAGCGCCGGGCCCGTCCTCCACTGCTGCCTGAATGGCAGGCCTCCTCAGAGTCCTCCGCGGCGGAGCGGAGGTTGCATGCCTTCCGGCAGCGACGCTCACACATGGAGACCAGATCCTCCATGTCAGGTCCTCCTCTTCCCGAATGTCGTACTTCTCTTCGGGCTTCAACTTCCGGAGTTCGCCATGCTCTTGAACGTCTCGGCTCTTCTATGGCTCGAATCTCTGGCGTGGTCTCCACCGAGTCCACAATACGCACCCGGGGCGTACTTGGGCAGGGCTCATAGGGGCCCAAGTCCCCGGGTCGGCGGTAGGTAGGGGCAGCAGGTACGCCTCTGCTACCATAAAGAAGGTCCCTACCAGGACCGGCCCCTGCTGTGCCCCTTCCGCCTGTAACCCCTGCCGATTTGCTCCTGATCAACGATTGCATTTATCAAAATCCAGGGTTCCAAATCCAAAAAAATAGAAAGTAAAATACAATCCTCCTTCAACCCTGAACAGCAACCAGATCCCACAAATCCAGCAATAATCCAATCCACACTGCGGGCTTCCGTTCAGCACACCGGTCGTCCCACGGTGGCGGGCATGTACAAGAATTGCACCAAAGAGGAAAGCCCTGAAATTGGCATATGAACACAAATAAAGCAAAGTTGGGGAAAGAGGTAAACATACACATTCACAGCCATAAACCCCCCATTCCCTGGACTCAAGACCTTCCCTTGACTCAACAACATATTGCCCTGAACCAGGTCAAATGAGATGGCTGAATGCCATGTGTCACAAGTCACTACACAAACCCCAAAAACTTGTTCACTCCCAAGCCTCTAAATCCTAGCCCAATGGGGGAGGTGGCGTGTCATGGCCTAGAGTGGCACTCAGGACCATGCCCTACCCTGACATAATCTTGGTTGGACTTGGAGTCGAATGGGCTTGGATAACTGCCCCATGAAGATGACCTCACAACCTAACAAAATCAGGCAAAACACACCATAGTGCTCAATATTCAATAATATACTCAAAAATGCATACGGCAATTACCCAAATGCTCCATGCATGTGTCAAACCGGAACGTAATATACAAGGGTGATATAGACCAAAGGTCCATGCCCGGAAATATCCCATCATTGACTCCGAAGCTATCCGGTTATATACATGACATGCTTCACAAGTCAACTCATGAATCTGAGACCTAATGTTGTGTGGCCTCGTGTGCCACGCCAAGGTGACCATGTGATCCGGCATATGGTGAGGTACAACACCAAAGCATATGCCAACATATAAGCAACATACCATAGTTCACGGATCTCTAGGCACTTTACTGTTAGCCAACCAGTTGAGCACATAAAACACAAAAATGAGCATAAAATGAGGTCAAAAACATGCAAATATGTCCAAATACAAAGTTGTCATGATAATATACCTCTATGCTCACCCATGATATCCGCTCATGGTTCAATACACAAATGATTGGAACCATTTGCGAACAATTCCCCCACTTGGATCCCCAATCGGGTGCATGGAGATACCTTCGCCGCCCATATCTACATGCCCCATGAAAATGGGAGTGCACTCATGGATCTCTTTGCCAAACATACCATGAGCAATACATACGCGGTAGACTTAGTCTAGCGCTTTGAATTCCACAATTGGGACATGGGCAAAGCCCTTGTCACGTATGGCTCCCCATCTCTTCGGCCACACGAAGATATATAACATGGGCGTGAGCATATCAAGACATATACTACCAATATCCCACATAGCCCTTAAAATAGGCTCCCACCATGGTATGCCATGTCCCTCCATGATCATAACTTTGGGTTAAATGGACGTGGGAACGTAAGGAAAGATGCTATGCCACCGCAAGACTCATGCGCTACACTCGAAAGTCATAATATCAAGTACGGACACATGGTCAACAAGTTTTAAACAAGTTTCTACCATGTTGACCATGATCCTATGATACAACGAGTGTGTGTGACGACTTAAGGTGTTGGACCCTACTAAAAAAAAGTTGAGACTAGGGCGCTTGCAACGCAACCTTCCTTATTCTCTTTCCTCACACTCGCGCGTAGATATGGCCCTTCAAAGTGGTCCCACGATTCACTTTTGTTTCCCTTATATCTCCAAGTCAAATGGGTGGCAAGCATAGGGGAAACCTGATTTGGGCAAAGGGAAAGGAGTATGACCACTCGAAGAAGACCAGATCAAGTGCGGCGATGTCGAAGTCGAAAATCCGATTTCGACATCGCGAAAAATTCAGATTCAAATTTCGAGTGCTTATTTAGAAAATTGCGGAGACAACGAACCCTTTACAGATGAAATCTGACCCTTCATCGGAGTTTCCGCCAAAATATCTGGAAATAACAGTTAACCAATCGGTTACCGCAAAATCGCGAGCCAACTGACAGTCGCCGATACATTGACCATCAGAACGAAAGGCGGAAAAATTACGGAAACATTATGATATTCTGATATATCCTGATATTCTGATATATAAATCTCCGCTGGCGGCGCCTCGGTACTGAATATGGCCGCTCATAGCCGGAATGGCCAAACCTATCACACTATCACATCAGGTTAGGTCAGGTGGATCGGAGAGTATGATATCAGCCAATGGCGGCTTGCCGGCACATAGATACACACCCCAAGTGACCCGAAGATGGCCACGGGGGTCCGAACCGGCTTCAGTAGACTATGGTGAGGTCAACAAGAAAACCCAGAACCACTCAGGGAGTATACCTAACATGAAAAATAACCTGGAGCGTATTGCCAAATGCAGGTACAAGACCAAAATGGACAAACGCTCTGGTTTCTGGCAGGTGGACCTAACCGCCGCAGCTCAGGAGCTGTTAGCTTTTATAACCCCTAAGGGCTGTGTCTTCAAGTGGAAGGTTATGCCTTTCGGGGTGGCTAATGCCCCAGCGCTCTTTCAGGAGCTAATGAAGAAATTTTGTACATACTGAGGCGCAGACCTCTAGTACAGGAGTTGATTCCTCGGGGTGCAGAAATGGAGGCTCACATCGACGAAGTGAGTTTGGGTACTAATACCAATGAGGACCATGTCCTTCTCCTCCGTGAATTTTTCATTGTCTGTCAAGAAAAACATCTCCGAATCAAACTCGAAAAATGTGAGTTCATGAAAGAGGAGATGGAGTATTTGGGTTCCGACGTGGGGTATGGCTGGTGGAAACCAGCCGCGTCTAAGATGCAGGCCCTACAGGACATGCAGATTCGCAATGACCTTAAGAAGGGTCTACACAATGTGAGGAGTTTTGTGGGCGCCTGTAATTACTATCGGCGTCACATCCACATATTTACTTACTCTTCTGCCCCCCTCACTGACCTTATCAAGAAAACTACTCCCTGGAGGTGGACCGCCAGAGAGGAAGAGTGTTTCCAGGAGTTGAAGAAGAAGATTGCCTCCTCCAACTGCCTTGGAGTACCCCGCCCTGAGGGCGAGATAGTCCTGATCACTGATGCCAGTGATGTAGGGGGGGGGGGTACGATCTACCAATGGCAGGAGCTTAACCCCGCTGAACTAACCCACTGCCATTATCGTACCAGTGGACTGAACCGTGATGGTTAGTTGAAACATGACTATCCTACCAGTGAGTGCCGACTGGTGCCACTGGGACACTGGAACTGGAAATGGAACCAAGCGCGTTCCAATTACAGCACCTATGACCAGGAACTCCTGGCCGGTATATTGGTGCTTTTGTCACAATCCCGACTCCTGGGATCTAACCCTATTGTCTGGCTGTGTGACCAGGAGCCTGTGAAGTCTTTTCAGAAGGGCCCACCACCAAAGAAAGCTAAGCTCAAGCGGTGGTGGACTTACCTGAGCCAGTTCAGGCTGACAGTTCATCATATCCCCGGTATAAAGAATGAACTGTGTGACTATATATCACGCAACAACTTCGATGCGCTTATTGGTGAGAGCTCTGAGGCGCTCGCCAGAGAGGCTTTCCAGCGTATGGTTGTCCAGCTCGACCTGTCCATGCTCACTGCTGGAATCCTGGAGGGTTGGAGTCTAACCGACTATCAGTCAGAGTATGAAGAAATTCTCCAAACCCTCAGCACTGGTCTCGAACCCCGTGTCATTGACGGGCACCAGTGGTATAAAAACAATCAGTACCTCTTCTACGACCACCAAATCGTGGTGCCTGAGGCACGACTGGATGGGTGTCTACAGTGGTCCCATCTCAGTTCTGGTCACACTGGCGCTAATTGCTCAGTGGACTTCTTCCGTGAGTGTTTCTACTCTAGTCTAACCCTGACTGAAGTGAGGTCGCGTACCCAGACCATCCTGGATGCTTGTGGCTGTCATGCCAGCAAGCAGAGTGACAGTAGGGATAGGGGCCTGATCTCCAGGTTACCCATACCCTATTGTGCTAACTCTCTTCTCTGCGTGGATTTCATTCACGGCCTACGACGCTTCAGCGGCTATGATAGTTGCCTAGTGGTCACCTGTGGCCTATCTCGCTTCACCCGTGTGTTCCCTTGCAATAAGAAAATCACAGGTGAGCAGACTGTGAAAATGTTGGTCGAACAATGGTTCGAACCCTATGGAGCACGTAAGCAGGTGCACTCTGATGAGGATGTACGTATCCGCAGTGACACTGGGTGGTACAAACGAGTGCTAAATGCCCTCAACGTGGAGGTAACCCCAGGTGTGCCCTATACCCACACGTCTAACCCTCTCTGTGAGAGACAGAACCGTGTGGTGGAGCAAAAGTTAAGAATCCTGATGAAACAGGAGCGTACCAAGGACTGGGTACGCCTGGTGCCCTGGGGCAGTGCTGACCATGAACTCACAGCGCAGCTCTTCTACGGGTTTTACCCCCCACGAACTGTTCCATGGAGGACGACCTGCTTGGTTCTTAAAAACCCCCTTTCCTGAGGACTTCAAGAGCCCTGTGGGAGATTGGCTGGAACACAAGCAGTCTCTGGCTAACCAGGCTGGGACTAACCTGAGACACGTTCGTGACCGTGAGCTGAGCCGGAGGAACCGCCTACGGCGACCTGCCAGCTTCAAGGTTGGTGACCTTGTTTTGGTACACCATTCACGCCTACCCTCCTCGCCACGTAACTGCCTACAGGACCCTTATTTTGGACCCTATTGTATCATCAGGATAGATGGATCCAGGATCCATGTCAGGTGCAGTCCACGTCTAGGTGGTGAACTGCTGTGTGCACCTAAACAGTTGAGGCACTATCACTCCCCTGACGACTTGTCTTGGGATGAGTGGCGCCTCAGCGACAGTGAGGTCGAGCGTATAGACCTAGAGAACGCTGCCAGTCCAGAGGAGGCAGACGAACTCGAAGAGATGACTGCCGATGAGATGGCAGTCGATGGTTACTACGTGGTTGCAGGTTTTGCTCGCCACGAGTATAAACAGGGCTGGAAATTCCTAACCCTGTGGGATGGCTATGGTTTATCTGAACGACCTGGGAACCTATGTCAGCCTTCATACAACCAGACGGGAGTATCAACCCTATCTTTCGCACGTACCTCGTTGAGAACAACGAGGGGCAGCTCCTAACCCGTGCTGAGACTATGTCCCAGCGTAAGAAGCGAAACTAATTTCCCTGTGTCAGTCTACTGACAGGTGCTGAGCACTGCACTGACCCTGTCTGTGCGCTGCAGACCCATGCCTTGATGACCATGTGTTGCATGGGGACTGCCCTAATATAATGATCTTGGGGAGCCAACGAAGAACGGTGGCTTACTTCACCAGGGGGGAATGACAAGCAAGGTATTATGAGGCAAGGTGTGTCTTCCCTCCTTGGTGACAAGCGAGCCCACAGTTAGGACCCCTGACTGGTCCAGACCCACGGGGTTCTACCCTTCCTTACTGAGTTTACCATACCCCTATGTGTGCTACGTATGTCTGTGTGTGTCTCACTTCTCTCCCCGGCGTGGCTCCCGGAGACCGGGCTTCGCTGACGTCGGACCGAAGGTCCTAATCAGGTACTATTACCACTCCTATGGCGCCCGATTTCTGTGCTGGCGCCTATACTTGGGGGAAGACGGCAAAAGCCCTACCTACTAGAGGGGAGGGCCGGCCAAGTGTGCTAAGGGCATACAAAACGCCCATTCTTGCTACAGGCCAAAAGCTAACGCACTCCCCTGCCCACGAGGAAAAGCACGCGGGACAGGAGACACCACTACACTACACTCACTAACGCCAGCACCAGCCTTCGAAGGCAGGGTGAGCACTCATCACTTGCACTCAGCCCCTGCCAGGCCTGCTGACACTAACCCCTACACACGCTACTGGGTGCTGCTGTCAATACGGTCTCAGGTCCTAATGACCCTCCTGTGAAGAAGACAACAGAACACAGCGCTGCTAAGCAACTGTGGCCTAGCAGGGACGTCACAACACGTTTCCCTGCTACGGCTTGGAGGGAAGGGGTGCTCTTGTTGCGTGCACAGCGCAGATGTCGATGGAGTCGAACTGCCCTCGCCACTCCTGGCTGACACACAGTCAATTGATTGTGTGATCAGCGCCCCTGTTTTGCTGGGGCTGAAAAATGGGTAGCCGCCGAAGGCAGCTGCTGCGTGCACCAATCACCCTGAGCCTCTCCCACCTGTACAACAGAGGCAAATGAAGGGGTGTTTGCGGCTGAGGAACCAAGCCACACTCAACGTATTATACGCTTCTCAGTATGTCCTATAATACACTGTCCTTAAACACGCCCTGTCAAGCGGGCAAGCGTCAAGAGACTCCTCAGGTTCTCTTAAAGAACGTACCGAGGAGCCCCTGGGTAACCTAAACAAGGTCTACCGTGCGCAATTTGCGTGGCCTACCCTTTAATGCATCATGTGCACGCAGGGAAGGGAGGCAGAACCATAATCACAATGACTCTACCAGCAGGTGACCTCCTCCTGGGCTAACCTACCTTACCCAGCATGCATCGTGTGAATGCCAAGTGAAGCGAACACAAAACAACCCTATTGGGAGTTTTAAACAAGCCTAAGCGTTTTAAGCAACCCTACTTGGACGCTACGGCTACACACGAACAAACACTTTCTTTTTTTTAACCTGTGAAGAGAGAACAAGGAAGAATTAGGGTACAGGGAAAGCGTCACAGAATGCCTTGATTGGGCACATGCATCATGAGCACAGCGCATATTCTAACCCTACGTGCGCGCTACGCGCTCCATTCGCATCGCATACCTTTCATTCCTGTTTTGACCTGTGCAGAGCACGAGAGAGGAACACCCGAACCCCCAACGAACACAGCGTTGACAAGCCTAACGTTTTGACGAAGCAACCAACACGAACGCAATGCGTGGGTGTGAGATGACACTGACATACCTGAGAGGTGGGTTGTTGACCTGCTCTGTGGTGTGGGTTGAATTTGAATACTTTTCTCTGAAGTTTATTGAAATTTTGATGCAACTGTGCAAAAACTTCCTTCAGAACTTTAAAAACTACGGCTCATACCTTCTTTTTCAAAAGCCGTTTACGCTGGCGCAACCTTGTTTTTGAAGTCCGCTTCCTTTGCGCTTGTCTGCAACTTTGAGTTATGTGTAAAAATGACGATTTCCCGTGTGGTTTCGACGATTTTTAACGATTTCACTTGCTAAATCGCAACCCTCTCCGCTAAACCGCAGGAATCACTCCCTGTTGGTTACATTTTCTATTTTTTCCAGCTCCTGGAGATTTGTGTCCTCCATTGGGAGTATTGCTCCGCCCTTGCCCTTGGTCAGGAGGTTTACTAAAACGCTGTTTAGACAGCGATAGCCGTCCGCATTAGAGCGTTCGACTGTACCCTAGTGGGCAAGCATATGTGATCTAGGGAGGGAGTCCTGGGTTCAAACCCCACTACCCCAAAACTTTTTCGCAACGTTTTCGTCGCACGCCGGCGACTTTTGAGGAATGCCCCATCAAAGGGACATCATTCACGGTACATTACACTGTTTTTGGAGGGTACCTACAGTGTGATAGGCTTCTATGAACTGATGAGGCTGTTTTTGGTAAGTTTAATGCATTTTCTGAGGTAATTTTGGGAATATTTGAGCCTCTTTCCTTGGTCCTACTAGCTTAGCTAACTAGTACTCCAGGGGGGAGTAAGAAAAAGTCACTGCCATGTCTTTCTTGGAGGGCTTGATCCAGGCCAAGTCCCCCTTCAAACCCCTTTGTTGATGCTAAGACAAACCTAAATGTTTTTATCTCTCTTTGGATGCCTAAAGTACACTTTCTCAACGTTACTAGGGTTGTAACCCTAGCCCCCCATGAAGTTCACCCCTGCCACTCAACTGAGCGGAGGTGGCTTCCTTCATGGAGGATATACCGAAAGAAAAATAGGCATCTCATGCTTTAGGCCTTGGAGGTTAAGCCTAGTGGTCTCCCACCCCAAGACCCCTATACTCAATTGTTTCTACCACTTGTTGTGGTCCTACTTTGTAACTGTTTCTGAATTCAGTTGCTTGGCCAAGTCATTTTCTGTCTGGTCCTGACATCTATGCCCCACATTTCTAACCAGCACCATTACACCCAAAGGAGTGCACATGAAGTGCCTAATGCTATCTTGGAGGCAGGTGTCAGACCAAATTTCATATAAAATTTTTTGTATTATCCATTTGTGATTGAATCTTTGTGTACAAACCTGCATTGTCTATCTGCAGCCCTTCTGTGTTACACTGGATTCCAAAACCAATCATTGATTCGATCCACATCCTGTTTTTGCTCTACTTGCTGCTTTGGTTTGGGTTGTACAAAACCTGCAGGATTTCATCAAAATATCTAGGGCATAAATCAAGGACATCTTTCTCCCTTCCTTACAGGGTTTACCATACCCCTAAGTGTGCTACGTATGTCTGTGTGTGTCTCATTTCTCTCCCCGGCGCGGCTCCCGGAGACTGGGCTTCGCTGACGTTGGACCGTTGGGTGCCAACATACTTTTCTTTTTGACATGTTTCAGAAGGCGTAAAAAGACTCCATTGGAGTCTCAATCTTCATTTCTCCAGGTGCCCGCGGCGACGCTACCAGTGCCGGCGGTCGGTTGCTGTCCCTAACTAACGTGAAATGAAACACGAACCATGCTGATTGGGCCAAGATGACACGCGAAAAATTCGAATTTGAGTTTTGAATTGATTTCGACAGTCTATGGCAGCGTTACTGCGCATCAACCCAGTTTCTTATAGTCAAGGTGCTCCTCAAATTGTCAAACTGAGGTTGTGGTTAAGTTGAGACACACATTGAGACCCTCAACTTGTGTCTCAATGAGTTAGGGGATAATTGGACCTCATAAAATCCTAGGTATAATCAGGTACTATTACCACTCCTATGGCGCCCGATTTCTGTGCTGGCGCCTACCCTTGGGGGACGACGGCAAAAGCCCTACCTACTAGAGGGGAGGGGTGGCCAAGTGTGCTAAGGGCATACAAAATGCCCATTTTTGCTAAAGGCCAAAAGCTAACGCACTCCCCTGCCCGCGTGGAAAAGCACGCGGGACAGGAGACACCACTACACTACACTCACTAACGCCAGCACCGGCCTTCGAAGGCACGGTGAGCACTCAGCACTTGCATTCAACTCCTGCCAGGCCTGCTGACCCTAACACCTACACACGCTACTTGGAGTTGATGTCAAAGATGTCACGGGTCCTACTGACCCTCCTGTGAGAAAGCAAGAGAACATAGCGCTACTAAGCAACTGTGGCCTAACAGGGACGCCATCACGCGTTTCCCTGTCAGGGCTTGGAGGGAAGGAGTGCTCATTATGCGTGCACAGCGTGTACGTCCATGAGGCCGGACTGCACTCGCCACTCCTGGCTGAGTTGCAGTTATTTGTTTATGTGATTCGAGCAGCATATTTTAGCGCTGCACTAAGAGACTGCACCAATCGCCCTTACCTTCCCACCTGTAAAGCAAAGGCAGATGGCCTGGGTTTGCGGCTGAGGAACCAAGACTACCTCCACGTATTATACGCTTCTCAGGTAGCCCTATAATACACTGTCCTCAAACCCAGGTGCAAGCAAGCAAGCTTAAGGAGCTCCACCCGTTCTCTTATAGAACGTGGAGTGGAGCCCCTGGGTAGCCTAAACAAGAGTTTTACCGTGCGCAATACGCGTGGCCTACCCTTTGATGCGCCATATGCATGCACAGGTTTGCACAATTTTTCCCATTCCTCTTTCTCTTACCTAATGTTACCCAACATAACCAATCAAAGCGTGACTTAACCAAGAGGTGAGCTCCTCCTGGGCTTACCTACCTTACTCACCACGCATCAGGTGAATGCCGAGGAAGACACGAGCGCAAAACAACCCTAAGCGCCTGAAAAAACCTGCGGCGAACTATAAACAGCCCTAAACGATTCAGGTTAGTCCGATCCTGGTTAGCCAGAGACTGCTTGTGTTCCAACCATTCTCCCACAGGGCTCTTGAAGTCCTCAGGAAAGGGGGTTTTGAAGAACCAAGCAGGTCGTCCTCCATGGAACAGCTCGTGGGGGGTGAGACCCGTAGAAGAGCTCCGCTGTGAGTTCATGGTCAGCACTGCCAAGGGCACTAGGCGTACCCAGCCTTTGGAACGCTCCTGTTTCATCAGAATTCTTAAGTTTTGCCCCACCACACGATTCTTGTAACGGCAGCAGTGACAGCACTCAATTTATACGTCAATGTGATCAGAATTTCAATGATTCTCAGATGTACATTAGTGCAGTAGATTTTCCGCTTCTTTTCATGTTTTCTGTTCGCCGCCAGATGTCGCCTGTGAGCGCGCGTGGAGTCGCATTTGTCTTTCATGATTTCCCAATCAGATTTATTTCAATTATTTCGAATGATTTCACTTTGAGTCATTATGTGCGATGGTTGCACAATGAGATTCTATGTCTGCTCCATTTTTGTAGACCAGGTTTTCTGACTATTCATATTCCACCATGGAGTTCAATGGCCTCAAGAGTGCTTCGCACATGCCGCTCCCAGAGGCTGGATACCGGTCTGAAGAGGGTCAGTTGGGTTCGGAGATATCAGGGGCAGTGTCGGGCGTTACGACCCCTGAGGCATCAAGGCTACAGGCTTCGCAGTTACAAGAAAGATCCGCCACTATGCAGCGGTTACATGGTAGCAGAGGAAATCATGACTCTGCTTCTGGAATCTCCACGGACACCCTGAGATCACCGGACTTTAGCGGGGCTATCACTCGTCCTGGGTCACTTCGTGTTCCCCCTGAGGTTACATTCGTGGCTTCCCCCCAGCAGACCGAGGATCAACCTTCAGAGTGTCCTTACTGTGGCCATAGACATTGGCCTGGAGTTCATACTTGTGCTGATTGTTGTATGAACGCCCCACCTAACCTTAAACCCGGTCGAGAATCTCTCTCCTCAAGTGAATCTGGTTCCAACTCTCACGCTCTACCTGATCTTGAAGACAGCAGCAGCGAAGGAGAGCCGTCTAAGACTGGAATTGGTGAGTTTTCTGGTGAATACTGGGAAAACCATTTCCAGGAAATCTGGAATCAGGAATTCTTGCACCGCCAAAATTGGCTACTGGCGGAGGCAGGCTATCGAGGCCGTCTGAGGGACTGGTTCAGAGTGTCGTGCCAGTTCATCAGGGACAGTGGCCGTCTGCGATTCGACGCCACATTGCAGGAACAAGAGAATTCGGAGGAGCTGATGGACCAGTTCGACCACCAGGCTGCCGTGATGGTTCAAATGGCCATCATTGCAGAGGAGAGACGCCAGAATGTGTATCAGCACGCTGGTCCGTCGGGCGTCTGGGGTCCAAACGACGAAGAGGTCGACGAAATGAGGTGTGATTCGACACATTCTCAGCTCTCCAGGGAGCAATTGTCCAAGCCTCCCAACTCTAACTCTAATGTTGATACTTGGGTTGATGAGGTAAGAAGCAAATGAAAGGGTACCAGATGCCAATCCTGTGGTGAGTGTGCCAAGGACTGCTCCTGTCGGCGCCAGATTTCGTCGCTGGAAGACAGGGTGAAGGAGCTGAAGACGGCTGCCAAGGAGAAAAAGCGGGATGACGACAGCAAGTGGAAGGAGATGGAGCAGAAGCTTGAAAAATTGACCAATCTGGTACAAAATCTGAGCACTACTGGGCTCACTGGACCAGCGCCTAAAATGGCAAGTCACCCAGCACGTACCTCCTCAGCTGCACTTGCATCCACGCCTTACAGCGTTCCACATTCTCCGGCACCCCCAGCTTCTACTGGCCCACTCCCAGCTTTTACTGGAAATTCTGGTGTTCCACTTACTGGATTTACAAGTCCTATTGGGTTTAATCTGGGTACAGAAGGAGGAGAGTCTTCGTCAGGAAGATCTGTACTGTCTGTAAGTACTGTTGGTGATATTGATGGAAGAGCAAAGACCACCGTGAAAGAGAGATCAATGGCCTTGAAGAAGATGGACAAAGAAAAGAAAGAAACGAAGCCAAAATGAAGGAAAAACAGAAGAAATTGAAGGAGATGAGGTATTATCAAGGACAATCAACGCCGTTTGTACAGCCTACTGTGGATCAGGCGTTGCTGGCGGCCGCAATTGCTCAAGCACAGGCAATGGGAGGCGCCGCCGTCAACCCAGTTTTTGTCAATCCTGTCGGCACATCCACAGGTTTCAACCTGAACCACCTGCTCAATCCTTTGCACATGAGGCTTAGAGGTTCAGTAATGAAGCAGCCTAAGTTCTCAGGGCATCCAAATTATTGGGCTTCTTTCGAAAGACAAATCATGGTCTGGTTGCAGACGGAGAAACTCGACAAGGAACTCTGGATTCTCGGGTTGATGGACTGTTTGACTGGCAAACTCAGGGAAAGTACATATAATCTTTATGTGGAAAGGCAGAATCAAGGAGATCCCCTCACTTATGAAGAGCTGTGGCGAAGTCTCAAAAAGAAAGGCTCTCCACTCGCTGAGGATCATTACAGGAACTGCCTTGAGAACTTCAGGGCGATCAAGAAATTGTTTCTTGAAGAGATCCAAATAGCAAGGCAGGATTGGGAGTTTTTGGTGCAGGAGGCGGAGAACTCGGGAGAAGGCCTTTCTGAAGGCGAGATGAAGAAGATTCTCCTGAGCAAGGACACGCCGGAGACCAAGCAGAAGATCAGGGACTCCCAGGCGGACCAAAAAGTCCTGGGCAACTGGGTTGAAGTCCGAGGATTGCCGGAGACTATTGGAAAAATGGCAGTTCGTGAGTTGCTACACTCTATCAGTGCTACGGGATTGAAAGACATCACCATTCGTGAGGGCATATGGAGAGTTGGTTTCCATGATTCTGAACTGTCGGAGTTTTTCTGTAGCATGGTGGATGGAAAAGTGAAGTATAAGGGGACAGTTTTGAAGGTGCGGCCGTGGATCTTCTCGTAAAAATTCGAGCAGATCTGGGACCAACTTGAAAAGTATGCAAACTTAGAACGCCAGAAGTCACAGGATGCACAAGGCTTCGGAGGCAAGGTCAGTGCCGTTGGTTACAAGGGATGCTCCGTGTGCATTGCCCTTGGAAAGGAAGGTCGGGCGGCGACTCACACGACCGCAGATCACAGGTGGACGCCCTCAGATATCAAGACAATTCAGTCCAAAATGGATGGAAAGGGAAATTCTCCCAAAAGTCCCCAGCAGGATGGAGCACGAGATGTTGACCAAAATGGACGGGAAAGAGGTAAAGGGCAGTCCAAAGGACAGAACAGAGATTGGACACCAAAGGATTACTCGCAGAAGAACGGAGATCCAGGAGGCTCAAGAGAGAGCGGAGCTGGTGGAAAGTGTGGTGGAAAATCTGGCAAAAAGAGTGGAAAGGGACAAGGAAAGTCCGGGAATCAAGAGGATTCCAAGGTGAATGGAAACCCCCTGTATACGGAGACGCCAACAAACAAGACCTTCGGCAGCAACAAGGATACTGGAGGTCGAGGCAAGGGCAGATCCAACGAATTCAACCCCAATTCCAACACCTCCAACAACAATGGCCAAGGAGGTAAGAAAGGTGGTGGTGGAAAGTCATTTGGTGGTCTTGGACGTGGAAAAGGAGTCAATGCCGTTGAAGCAGGAGAAGAATGGGTTGGCGAAGGACAAGTACAGGACGTGCAGCCGAGCGTGGAAGAAGAATGGCAATAGGGAAGCCAACTGGATTCAATTCCCAACATTGGTGTTGAGTGGCAGGAGACAAAGCCCATCAGGGTAGTTGGGGCGGTGGATGGACGCTGCTGGGATCGGCTGGTGCGTTCCTCCGGCCTCCTCTACCCTGCCTGGGTCCTCAGCGCTGTCCGGCGGGGCAAGCAGCGCCAGTTTGTCTGCTGGATCCAGGTCAGGACGACAGATGGTAAGGTTAAACTTGCCAAATGTCTGATTGACAATGGTTCAGAGGTCAATCTGGTGAGGAGAGGCTTTCTGCAGGAGGACGAGGCGAGGATGTCCTCGACACCTGTCCAGCTGGAGGGAGTGAGCGGACATCGCCTTGAAGGTGGCGACAGAGAGGCAGAATTGGCGGTCAGATTGGTGAAACAATCTGTCTGGAGCGTGGAGGAGACGGTGACGGAGGAGTGGTTTTCTGGAAAATTCTATGAAGCCACCATAAAGTATGATTTATTCTTGGGTCAACCATGGCTTCACGCTCACCGTGTGTCGCCCATGGGACACAGGACATGCTTCCTCCAGGATCCGTCGACCAGCGACCCGTCCGACCTGTATTATCTGCACCCATACACCAAGAGTATACACCAATTCAAGGAGCGAAATAAGCTGCATATTCAGCGAGATGGGCAGGAATGGACAGGGAATCAAGAAGAATTCGCCGAAGGAAAGGTGGAATCATTGAACTGCAAGAAGTGGAAGTCAGTCTGCTATCGTGTAGTCGACAAATGGCGGGACATTCTGGTGGATTACTTCGAAAAGAACCACAATTTTCGTCCGCAAGTTGATGCCTTTGCAAACAACAGAAATAAAAGATTTCCAAAGTTCTACGACGATGCCCGGAGTGAGGACTGGTCTGAACCTTTATGGATCAATCCGCCCTTCGACGTTTTTCCTCGTGTGGTGCAGAAGCTGAAGCAATCCGGCGCAAAGGCGATTTTAATTGTCCCCAGCTGGCCAAAACAATCTTGGTTCAAGGACATTTTGGACATTTCAATCGACATTGTCGAGCTACGTCACAAGGGAGTGAAGCTGTATTGCGAAGACAATGGCAAGCCTTTGCCACAGCGTTCGTGGAGCACGTTGGCGTGCTTAGTTGACGGGAATCTGGGAGATTATTGGCGAGATGACAGTGAAATGGGAACAAAAGAGGTAATTTCAAATTCCTCAGGAATCGACGAAATTGAGGTGGATCGAGACGATCGAGAGCGGAATCCCGACATATCGTCGCGGAAGGAGGGAAGGACAATCGACGTCCCTCAAGAGAACGCCTCCATCCATTCCAATTTGTCCCCATCAGATAAGAATCAAGCCAAAAATGTCAAGATTTCAAGCAAGAATGACGACAAATTTCCAAGATTTTCACCTGAATTGACAGGAATGCAGCTGAATTCGTCGAACCATCCCTTCAAGACATTTATGGACGCCCTTAATTGGTGGGATCCCACGGAGGAGAGACCTCAGGTGAGCTTCCTCCGCCAACAATGCAACGAAGAAGTTTGGAATGAAGTGGCCAAGAATATGAGACCACGACCAACAGTTCGCAAATTGGTGGACATAATGTCGGTGATTAAATGTGGGAATCAGGTCGACGGAGACAGGATAGCTGCAAGAAGGGATGCAGTGTTCGAAGACTATAAGGATGATGTGCTGAGTGGGAAGTTGTGGAAAAACCCCCCAATTTGATGTGAAAATCGGGAAGCCAAGATTGAGATAATCCAAGGCTCAAAGGTGCACAAACAACGTCCATTCTACCTCCACGGCACCAAAGCAGATGCCCTGCGAAAGATTATTGAGCGCAGTCTCTATGAGTTCGGTTGGTTGGAGGGCTGCATGAGTTCTGAGTGGTGTTCAGCACCATTTACTGTGCCAAAACCCCCACCTGCTGACCAATCCAGCATAGATGCTTGGCGCCTAGTGGTGGGTTACAGAGCTCTGAATGCCGCCACGGTACCTGACGCGCATCCCCTTCCTTTAATCGAGAAGGAGATCGCCGCAAGAGCCAAAGGTAAGCTCTTCACTGTGCTGGATTTGCGCCATGGCTTTCACCAAATGCCACTTCGAAAGGAGGATAGGCATTTAACGGCAATGTGCACGCCCTGTGGCACTGTCCAGTGGACTGTACTGCCGATGGGTCTGAAGAATGCGCCGTCGATGTTCCAGAAGATGATGGAGACTATTTCATTTCACAAGCACAAGTCTCTGGGATTACAAGAATTCTGCAGCATCTACATTGACGACCTTCTGATTGCCACGCCATTGGGAAAAAACTTTGACGAGTGCCTGAAGTTGCACGAAGAACAAGTCCGCAAAGTTATCGAAGTCCTTCGACAAGAGAAGCTCGTGTGTGGACCCAAGAAGGGCAAAATGTTCCTCCAGAGCGTGGAATTTTGTGGCTCTGTCTTGGAAGCTGGGACAAGAAGACCGGCCCCAGGGAAAATGGCTGCCCTGCAGCTATGGGAAAGGCCTAAAACCATCACGCAGCTTCGTGCCCTTTTAGGTTGCTGCAATTATTACCAACAGTTCCTTCCCCTCTACGCCAAGTTCTCTGGTCCATTGACAGAATTACTCAAGGTTGGCAAAATAGAAGGAAAGAAGGGATCTCAAGTCAAGCTCAAGTGGACGCCAGAATGTGAAGAGGCCTTTACTGGTCTCAAGGAAGCACTGGTAAATGTGGTTACATTAAAGACTCCGTGGTTGGATGGAAGACCTTTTTGTATTCGTACAGACGCCAGTCGTTACGCCATGGGTGCTACGATCAAACAAGTCGATGACGAAGGTCACCATCATCCTCTGGCTTTCTGGTCTCGCAAGCTTACAACAAGACAGCGAAATTGGAGTCCCAGGAAACAAGAAGCCTACGCAATCCTTTGTGCCTTACGGCGTTATGAAGGTTTGATCTTGGGCCATCGCGTTGAGGTACTGACTGACCCCAAGACACTGGAGAGCTCGAGGGCAGAACATGTGGACACCCCTGGTGGACCAGCTGGGAGGAGAGGCCGTTGGCATGAAACTCTCAGCAGATTTGACCTCCACGTGACTTACATTCCAGGGCGCTACAATACAGGGGCGGATGCCCTGAGTTGCTGGGCCTACCCAGCCTCAGAAGCTTACTCTGGAGTGATTTTTGATGGGACAGTGACGGATAAAGCCGAAGTGATCGAGTTTGATAAGAAGGAACTGACGCGTTCCCGTGGGGGGCCGGCCACGGGACGCTGCGGGACACGCGCAAGTGAGCAGGCAGGCAAAGCACTACGCTCACAGGGGCATCGATGCGCTCATGTCATGTGACAAAGCGTTTCAGGATCCTTGCCACTCTGCAACAAGGGAACGAAACTATGTACAGCAACACATCAGGACATGTACACATGGGGTTAAGACTGGACTGGGGTAAGGGCATCACAGGACAATAGACACTCTATCCTAACTTGTATCCCAATCCCAGGTCCGATCCTCTCAGTGGCTGGTGGGGGCGGGGGCTCAAACACAACCCATGCCCTGCTCAGTCCGGACCCTGAAACCCTGCCAATGGGGGAGGTGTCCCGCCCAGCCACAGGCGAGTTCCTGGGAACCAAGGGGCTCCAAGGCCAACCGACAGTGGCTCCCTATGCTCCCTTAACGGCAGGTCCCAACTCCACTCTGAACGAGAGATATGGCCCCGCCATTATCACCGAGGAGTTGGTAGTGACGCGTTCCCGTGGGGGGCCGGCCACGGGACGCTGCGCTGGACACGCGCAAGTGAGCAGGCAGGCAAAGCACTACGCTCACAGGGGCATCAATGCGCTCATGTCATGTGACAAAGCGTTTCAGGATCCTTGCCACTCTGCAACAAGGGAACGAAAGTATGTACAGCAACACATCAGGATATGTACACATGGGGTTAAGACTGGACTGGGGTAAGGGCATCACAGGACAATAGACACTCAGTCCTAACTCATATCCCAATCCCAGGTCCGACCCTCTCAGTGGCTGGTAGGGGCGGGGGCTCAAACACAACCCATGCCCTGCTCAGTCCGGACCCTGAAACCCTGCCAATGGGGGAGGTGTCCCGCCCAGCCACAGGCGGGTTCCTGGGAACCAAGGGGCTCCAAGGCCAACCCACAGTGGCTCCCCATGCTCCCTTAACGGCAGGTCCGAACTCCACTCTGAGCCAGAGATATGGCCCCGCCATTATCACCCAGGAGTTGGTAGCTGAAAATGGGCTGTTTCAGCCCAAAGTGGAATTAGCTCAAAAATCTCCAAAATTGACCTCTCGTCCGGACCCGCCAGAGGTATGGACGAGGCAACAGACCCTATGCCCTTCGAGTACGAACTCCCTGGAGCCCTCACCCAACCTGGTTCCCTCTGAGGTCCCGGCATCAGGGCAACACGGATGAGTCAAGTGGGGTCATGATGCCAAAATCACCAAAATTGGCGTCATTCCCACGCGTGGCTCGCCCGGCCAAGGTAAGGCCAATGGCTCACAGGGTAGGAGGCAGGACCTAGGACTTATATCTGAGTGTACAACTTGGATTTAGGTCCGGTCTCCCTATGGGCTTAGAGAAATGGGGCCGCCAACTGACCACACGGAAGGGGGAAATTGGGGTCCCAAAATTGGGTCATTTTGGCTGCTTGAAATGAGCCAAAATTCGGTGTGCTCCCAATAGTATATCTCCACGCCGGCTTGGAGATCGGATCCGCCATTCCATACGCGATGCACCGGGAGTCAAATGCAGACTCCCATGCCCTTGACTCCCAAAGATCTCCATGCTACTCGGCGTGGTGACGATCCCAATTGGGTCCACAAATGCAAAAATTGCAAACTTGCCCACACTCATTTTGGGCTAGCACCTTAACGAAGGTGGCTCCGCTTCGCCCACGTGGTGTGTGGACCATGGGGACCATTACCCATAACACCCATGTCATATATGGTCCATTGGTCCATGCGTCCGGCGTGCACGAGGGTTAGAACATAGTGCACGGCGGGCAGCGAAAGTAGAAAATTGCTCAAAATGGCCACAAATGTGCACACTCATGGTTGGGGCAAATGAGGCACATGCCCGACTCGGACCGGAGTGTGCCATAGGATTGGTATCAAGTCCTATGTGTCCAACATATCTTTTGGGCGTCGCCCAACTCCTCCGGGTTTGGGAATGGCAGGGTCGCCAAGTGGGCCCATGATTTGGGATGGTCCCAAATCGCCAACATGGCGGCCACGGTATGCCAAGCTCAAGTGGAGTTATTCGCCGGGTCCAAGATATGTTGGGCACCGAAGTATGTACCCTCATATCATACTTGGGTCATGATATCAATTGAGCGCAACGTTGAAATACAAGGTCGCCACTTGACATCATGACGGGCCAAAAACGGCAAAATTGGCACAAAGACACACAAAAGTGCATTGAAAGGTGCACAATTATATTATAATATCTTCGGCTTGGATCGTGCAATTAACTAATCCTTCTAAACATAATGTCTTGACACCAATGACCTTCCATCCCACATATGTGCTCCACTTGGGGCGCCTTGAAAGGTTGCGAGCGCTACTTCCCAAGTGGGCACATGAAAATATGGAGAATTGCAAAACACACACCTTGCTCCCAACGCATCGCTTCGGGATCACCACACAAGCTTCCCTCCACGAAGGTTAGGCTTGCAATTGATCGTGGGGAGTATGGAGAAGGGGCTTGCACAATATGAGGTCCATTGGCGGGCTTGGCTTGGAGCGATGGACCCGCCAAATGGGCACGCAACACAACACAAGGCACATACTCCATATTGCCCAAAAAGGTAGCTCCCCCCACGATATGTCATGCCCCTCCAAGGGCATAACTTTGTGTCAGTCGCTCATAGGAACTCAAGGAGAGTTCCTATGCAACACCAACACTTGCGCGCTACACTCGAAAGTTATCTTAACGCACGCAATGTCATGGCCAAAGAGTTATAACGCAAACTCTACCCTCTTGACCATGATCCATTACACTAGCGCGCACGTGTGGAAACGCAAGGCATATGATGCTTTCTAAATTACGTCGGAAGTATTGTGAATACATCCCACGTTTCCTTATTGTAATTCCTCGCAAGCAACACGAGATATGACCTTCACAAGTGGCCTCACGAATCAACTTTGTTTTGCCCATATCTTTAAGACAAATGGAGGGCAAGATAAAAGGAAAGTTGATTCGTGCATAGGGAAGCACGTAGGTCCACTCGAAAGAGGTCAAATCAAGTGCGGGGATGTCGAAGTCGAAAATCCGATTTCGACATCCTGAAAAATTCGGATTAAGGTTGCGAGTGTAAGATGTGAAAATTGCGGAAGCGTCCATGCAGTTCCTGAAGGCTTTGGAGCCTTCGTGACGGATTGCGTTAAAATTTCCATTATAAACAGTTAAACTGGCGGTTACGGTAAAGTCGCGATCCAACCGCCAGCAGTCAAAACAGTGAATATCAGAACGGAAGCGTAAAACTTGACGGAAACAATATGAAAATAAAACCCTGTTGATTCCTGATGTTCTGATATACAAATCTCCGCTGGCGGTGCATCGGTTGCCGATGCGGGGCTTTACGGCACGGAACACGCTCCCGCCGGGCTCACACCGGGTGTCAACGGGCGTCTTCCCTTCCGTACATGGGGTTAGTGGACCGGAGACCGGTTGTATGCCGTAACCTAGCCATGGGGTTCCGGGTACCGCTTCACCCCCCTCCTTAGAGCAAACCCTGGGGGGGGCTCGATAACACCCAAGCATGGCAGCGGGTACCCAGGACCATCCCCTGAAGGGGGGGTGTCACATCCTCACTTCAGGCTGATTCTGGGTTAGGCTGTTCATTCCAACTCACAGTAAAACAGGTATGATGCTGTAGGTGTTAGTGATAAGAGGTACAGTATCAAGTATCAAGTCCCGGGTCCTGGCGGCGATTGTTCGGCATCCAAAGGACCCGTTAACCCATACCAGGCGCACCGGGTGCCGGCTGCTGCGGTCACCACCACAGTAGTAGTGGCATACACGGCCAACATAGGCGACACACGACGACCGAGGTGGTCCCACAGATCGAGAGCGACCACAAAGATCCATCAGGCTACCCCAAGCTTCCCAAGGCCCGCCGACTGGGGAGAGTCCCCACGGGTCCTTCCTCGGGCGCACCATGTCCATATCCATACGACGCGAGTCCAGAGTGCCATAGTCGAACTCCTTAAGAACCCCAGATCTTAAGGGAGCTCCTCCTTAAGGGATCGGGCATCAAGGCCGTCTTTTCCCTCGCCCCATTACCACGAAGGCCATACATGAGGGAGTCCTCATGCAGTGTGGGCGGAGGCGTCGACTCCTCAAACCACCAGTTTCCCAGGCAGACTGACCGAGGTCAGGAGCACCGGAGGCCGCCGTCCGAATGCAAGTGCGTCTGCGAATCGGTAGGCTCACACTGGGACTGACAGTGGCGGACCGCTGGGAGTGTAGTCAGGCAACTGGGCTTCCCGCCTGGCGCCATCAGGATCTCCACACATCACAGCGAATAGGGCAACACGGTATCACGAGCACTCAAACAGTAGAATCTGTAATCAAGTACTGGTCCAGGCTGGACCAGGCTGTAAGAACATGTACACGGCGACTCAAGGCGCCTCTGTATCCCGATTCGTGGTGAAAAACAGTCCATCCCTCAGCGATGGGCTGATGACACTTAACATACAGATGCACATATCCTGGAGGGCAGAAAAACAAGCAACAATCTGGGTAAATAGGCGTGTAAACACGCTCTGGACAGAGCGCCAAACCACGCCACGGTCAGGATAAGGCAATGCAGGAGGGTGGACAGGAAAACGCCTGAGTTCAGGCCATATATGGTCTGCAGACACACGTCGACTGGTCTGGATTCCGCAAGTGCCATGGAACCAGACCACACACTCAAAAATCGCAATGCCGATGACAGCGGCATCCGTTGCGCAACGACGTATGGGCTTCAAGGCCCCAAGAGCTCAGAAATATGAAGGTCAGTCGCCCTACCTGGTTTCCCAAGGATTCAGCAGGGGGGTGAGTGACGAATAGAAGAAGAGAGGGGCCATCCTCCTCTGGATACAGCAGGGGGGGGTATATGGCCACTCTGTCACCGAAAGATGGAAGAGAGCAAGCAAGTAAGGGACGATTCGTCGGCCTCACAAGCGCTCAAAACGCATCAGGGGAGAGCTCAGGGCGCTGATCAGGCACCCTTAGCTGCAATCGCCCGGGTGAGTGCTGCCAAGTCCGAAACGTGGATCTTGGTCTTGTGCTTGCGGATGTACTCCATGAAGGGAGTATTGACCCGCGGCACGAACGAGGAGACGGGTTCCCAGGTGTCGTGGGACGGCCCATAGCCTCGCCAACGAACCTTGAACTCCAGACCTCCGGGTGCCGAGGCCTTCGGACGCTGCGCCAGGATCTTCTCGACTGTATAGTCGTCCTGCTCCGCATAGTCGTCGTCCGAATCAGCCTCATGTGCGGCATAGCTCAGGGACACATGCTGGCCACGGAGGTCGGGTTCCCGCACACAGAGTTGACTCTCGTGGCGCTCCCGGAACTGTCCGTGACCGACCTTGATGCGGTAGGTGTCCTCACCAATCCTGCGCACCACCTCGCCGGGTGTGAACCAGGTTTTGGTGCGGTGGGTGCCCATGGGGCGGGGTCTCATCACCCACACCGGGTCTCCCACCCTGAACTTCTGCGCTGTCGAGCTCGGGGCGGACTTCTGACGCTCAGCATGCTCCTTCTCGAGCTGCTGGCGGATGTCCCGCGCCGTTTGCTCTTGCCGCGCGAAGAATTCCTTGGCATCCATAGCCATGCCATCACCAGACAAGGGAAGTCCCCTACCCAGGGGGTCCCTGCCGAACAGAATCTGGTAAGGGGACAAACCACCCGGTGTGGGGGTGTCATGATGGGCCTTCAGAGCAGGCCACATCTCCTCAAACCAGTTCCGACGTGGATTGGTGATGTGGATCTTGCGCAGCTTCTCGAACAGCTGCCGTCCAGCAACTTCAGCACGGCCGTTAGACCGGCTGAGATAGGCGACGCTCTTGGCATGACGTATTCCCATGTGGGAACACATAGCCTTGAACCAGCCACCAGTAAACTGGGGCCCTCGGTCACTGCAAATGGTGCGGGGGATGTCAAAGACGGTCAGCCAATGACGAATGATCGTGACTGCCACTTCCTTGGCAAGCAACCCCTTTTTGCGTGCCGGAACGGCTACAACGTAGCCGCTGTGGCGGTCCACACAGAGAACCACACAGTCAAAGGTCTCCTTGCCAATGTGCACTTCGGGCATGGAGAAGACGTCCATGGCCACGCTCTCCATGGGCTGGTCAGGAACCGGGGTCCATTGGGGTTCCCCCTTAACGTTCCGGTTGTCGGGATTGCAGGCCTGACAGACCGAGCAACCCTTCCTGACCTTCTTGATGGCGGTGTAGAGAACGATATGGTCGATCTCGAACCGACGCTGCATGTCAAGAGCTTGCTTCTTGACCCCTGGGTGCAGCATGTGGTGGTGCCAAGCCTCACACAGCTCGAGCACCCGGGACTCTGGTACTAGCAGCTTACCATTCCGGTAGAGCTTGCCATCCTCCTCAGTCAGCCCCTTTGGCCACTTCTGCCCGTCGTCAGGGTCGGTCACAGCCCTATACTCGGCCGCAAAGGCCTCAGACTTGGCGTAATCGTCGGTCCAGTCGTCCTGGAGGCAAGACTCCGGGAAGAGGGGCTTGTCGGACTCAGCTCCCTCAGGGGCGAGTACACTGACCGCTCTGCTCACCCTCGACGCGAAGGGGGGCATCCGCAGCCATGACGACGAAGCATTTTGCACCCTCCTCCTCCATCAGGCGCTCCATTTCAATGATCCTCTTGGCTTCAGCGGTCTCAGCCTCATCGCCATGGGCAGAGATATCCTGCATGCCCTTGCTGGCGGGATAGGCCCACCTACTGAGACAGTCCGCCACGGTGTTATCCTTTCCAGGAATATAAACAACCGTAAGGTCGAACTTGGCCAAGGTCTCATGCCATCTTGCCCGTCGGGAGGCGGGACCTGAGGGAGTGTCCACGTGCTCCTTGTGCCACGACTGCAGACTCTGATGGTCGGTGCAGACGGTGACGGGATGGAGGGGTATGTACCCAGCCCATTTCCTGAGAGCCATGACGATGGCATACGCCTCCTTTTCACGGGGCGTCCACGTCCGTCTCTGGCCTTCCGCCAGGACTCGGCTCCAGAAGGCCACGGGCACGTGCCTCCCGTCGTCAAGCACTTGCTCCAACACAGCGCCAATGGCGTAGTCGGAAGCGTCGGTGCGCAGGACGAACCCTCGGTCGGGATCCACGAGGTGCAGACCCACTGCGGATAGCAGCGCCTGCTTCATCCCCTCAAAGGCACGGTCGGACTCAGGTGTCCAGACCAGAGCCTTCTTGGACCCCTTCTTGGTCTCCTCTCGGTTGCCCTTGAGCATGGCCGTCATGGGGGCTGCATACTCGGCATACATTTTGATATACCCCGAGTAGTAATTGCAGAACCCCAGATACGCCCGTAGCTCAGAGACCGTTTTGGGCTTTTCCCAGTGCTCAATCGCAGCCACCTTGCCAGGTATGGGCTATCGCTGCCCGTTCCCGACTACGTGGCCAGCGAAGACCACCTCGCTTACCGCAATGGTGGCCTTGTCACTGCTGCCCGTGAGTTTGTGCCGAACCAGAAGGTCCAGCACTCGAGTGACGTCCCTCTCATGTGCCTCCAGGAGCTCCTCGTAGCTCATACTGGGGTCCCCGGACGCGATGATCACGTCGTCCACGAAGGGGTCCGCACAGTCACGCACCAGCTCAAGCAGGTTCTCCAGCATCCGCTGAAAAGCCGCATTGCCGTTGGTAACGCCCATGGGCATCACCTTCCACTGGAGAGGTCCAAGTGGGGTGCTCATGGCTGTGCAGGCACGGGACTCCTCGGCGAGAGGCATCTGATGATAACCATGTTTCAGGTCAATCACCGTGAAGATCCTCCGCCGGTGTTGCTTTTGCAGCATGTCCTGAATGAGGGGCAGCGTATAGCTGTCGTGCTGCGTTTGGGTGTTCAGGCCGCGGTAGTCGACCACGAGCCGCCACGCACCGGCAACCTTCTTGGGGACGACGAAGCACGGAGAGGCCCATTCGGAGTGGCACGGCTCAAGCCAGCCTCTCTGCATGAAGTCACGGAGGATCTTCTCCATGGCCTCCTTCCTCTCGCCCCTCAGGGCAAACTCCCGGTGCCGATACACACGGGGGTCCTGCTTGAGTCGTATCTTGGCCTCGCCATACGGTCCACGCACCAGTGGGGGAAACACAGGCTTACCGCTGAAGAAGGTATCACCATATTTCTGCTTCAGCCTGGCCCTCAATGCCTGAATCTTGGGGCAATCATCGGACTCCGCCTTGGCTTTTCCAGGCACTTGGACCACGGAGCTTACTTGAGGGGTAGCGACCCCGCTCGCCTTCGGCTCAGGTGGTCTTCCCAGGTGGCCCAAAGGGCCATCTCTGGTCTTGCCTCGGAATAGATCGCCGTAGGTGGGTGGGTTACCCCCGATTGGCTCGTCCTGGCTGGATAGGTGGTCCAGCACCCTCTGCACGAAGGTGTTCCCGTCATAGGAACCAGAGACGATCGAGTCCACTTCCCACCAGGCTCTGTCCTGGCCCTTGCCCTCACGCTGGTTTCCCCAGTCTTGAAAGGGCTGATCCATATACCCCTGAACCAGATCCCACTCCTCTTCAGTGAGGGGGTCTTCCGATTCGGATTCTTCGATGTCAACAGGGGGAACCGCAAAGCATTGCCTCCAAGGCTCCGCTACGATGCGGTTGACACACACGAAGTCCGTGGTGTCGGCCTGATCAAGGCCCCCATCCACATAGTGGAATTCCGTTGGCCATCTCTGGGGTGGCATGGGCTGTCCCTTAGCGTCCTGATAGACACTCTCGCCAGCCGGTAGGACGACCTTGTTTAAGGTCATGTTGGTCAATGAGGCTACCCAATGTCGGGTACTCTCCTCCTCGGTGCATCCCATAGGAACAACCAGCACTGCCTTGGAGCGGTCCTTGCGAATCTTCGCTGTCGCTCTTGGAATGTCCCAACGGGGGCAATGGATCCACATCAATCCCTGATGCGGACCCCAGTGCTTCTTCCACGCGGAGTCCTGTGCGCTCCAGTACTTCTCACACACCCGAAGATGGGCGGAGGTTCCTGAAGAGAACGCATCCAGGGCCAGATCCGAAGCTCCCAAGTGCGCGACAACTCGGCTCGCCACTTCCGGCCTTACGCCGTACTCCTGGTTTGCAGGACCAGTCGGCTCAGTGTCCAGCGCGGCCACTTCGAGCTGATTGCGTTCGGGGTGGATCCATTGGCATTCCACATGGTGCTCAGGTGACGAAAGCCACGAGAGCTGGTCGTCCTGGTACAGGGTCATGGAGGCCTGGGCTGGGAGGACACCAGAGTCCGTCTCCATCATGAAGTCGTACCCAACGATCATGTCCCAGTCCATCTCGGCCTCGTAGAAGCGACCGTGCAGGAGGATTTCCTTGCCGAGGTCCGGGCGACTCAGCTCACGATGGTTCACGAACTGCAGCCCGATGGCCGCTTCCTTCGTGCCTCCCACCATGTACTGGCCGTTCGCCACCTTCAGCCTGACAGGTTTCCGACTGTCGGTCAGACACTCTGGTGGAAGTAGGCCAGCCTTGACCAAGCTGACTTGAGCTCCCGTGTCGACCAACACGTCGAAAACCTTTTCCACTTCCCCGCATAAGGCACGGACCTTAAGATGCAACTGCCGCTCGCGACCGACACGGCGCACGGCGTGCAAACTCAGGATCTCCGGCCTTTCCAGAAGCTCAACAAGCGACTGGTGCAGGTCGTGGACAATGGGCTCAGGCTGCCCATCTGCAGCATCCAGCTGCGGTCCGGGTGATCCTCCGATACTCTCGGATAGATCCTGTAGTACATCAAACACGTTCTTGGTCGCGAAGGACGGACGGGTGCAAGGGTTTGTGCCTTTACTTGCCCTCACCCCGCCTCCGCGACTGGGCGCCGGACCGGGCCTTCCGCCCGCGGTAGTCCCCTTGTGCTTATCGACTCCCGACTGGGATGGTTCGGCGCTTCCCACGTCACCATCCTGCGACCGCCCTAGCTGGGGCCCTTGGCTGCAGGGGCTCCGCTAGGGGGCGTCGGTTGTGGAAGAGGGGGTGTTCTCCTCGGCCTCAACGTCGTTGACGCCCTTCTTCCTCCTCTCACTACGAGTAGGCTTCTTGTCCTTGTCCTTGTTCTGGTTGTTCAGGTTGTTCTCCTTGTTCTTGTTGTCCGACCTGGGGACCCAGTTCCGCTTGATCTCCTGGATCTCCTTGGCCAATTCGGTCCCCACCGACGACATCAGCTTGGCCAGCTCGTCCTTGTCGACCTCCATTTTGGCTTCCCGGATACCCGCGGGCGCACGCTTCTTCGACCCGTGCGCCTTCTTGTAAGCCTCCGTGTCGGTCTTGTGGACGGGGCATGTTCGGTGGTCATGGTTGAAGCCTCGCTTCCTCCCATAACACACGAAACAGCCCTGAGGGTGAGCTCGTATGAACTCCCGAAAGGACAGCGGAGGGTCGCCAATGCGGCGAGGGTCCCTCTTCTCCTGCTTCATCCAACCCTGCTGCAGGGGCTTCCAGTTTCCCGGTTTGCTCCCCGCGCTCAGGTTCCTGGCCACGAAGGCACAAACGGCCACTTCGGCGGGCTCATCGTCGTCGTCATCGTCGACGAGAGTCTCATCGCCGCCGGCTCCCGCTGGGTCCATGGCATCTTCCCCGCCAGGTCCCTCGCCAACGTAGTTGACGTGGCGGTCGCCGGGCCTCAACCCGCGGGTGTGGTTGAGGTTTCGGTACTCCTTGAGTACTTCCTCGCCAACCCACTCCAGGATCTCGTCGCAGCTCATCCGCGCCGGGATGGGCTGCAGACAGATGGTCTGGCCGCTCAACTCACAATCGTCAAGGCGCCACATCGCGGTCTTCTCGCGATCGCCCGAGACGGTGATGAGAAGAGCGTTCCGCAGGGAGTGCCGTTTGACATCCCGGGCCACGTTCTTCTTCGCCCAAGCCACCACGTTCGCATGATACTCTTTGGGGAGCATCATCTTGACCGTGTGGTTGGACTTGGCCCTCTTGGATTCCTCCTTGGTGACCCTCTTGATCCATGCTTCCGGCAGCATGGAGAGCAGGCGAGCCTGCTCGTCACCCTCGTTCCAATCCTCCACGTTGCGGCGGAAGAGGGTGTATTTCCCTCGGAAGTCTCGCCAATCTCGTAGGCGGATCTCCCGTCCATCATGCTCAAGCTTGATGGACTTCCAGCGCTTGGCAGCCACCTGCGGAGCGTCCACCCGCTCCTGCTCGTTGAGCCACTTCTTGGCTTCCTTGAGGGTCTTGATTCTCCCCTCCTTGGTCGCCACGAAGTATAGCTCTCCGAGCACTTCCGGCAGGCGGTACCTGAACCGTTTGAAGACATATCTCTCCTCATCCGCGGGAGGCAGGTCTTCAGTGACGGTCAGCCCCCAATCGTCCAGCTTCTCCAAGAAGCGGTCGAGGTTGAGGGGGTTGCCATCGTACATGGGGGGCTCGATGTCCTTCAAGTCTTCCCACACGGCGGCATCCGCGGCCTTAGAGACCATGAATGCCGGCCGAGAGGTCGACCGAGGTTCCCATCGGCCTCGCCCACGGACTCCCACGGCCGCCACGTCCATCTCCTCCATGGAATCCCTGTGGCTACGCCGTGGTTCCTCCACGTACGCTGAACCAAAATGTTCACGCCGTACTCTTTCCATGTACGCATCCTCATCACGGCGCCGGCGGCTGAGTTCAGCGGCCTCCCGTCGTACACCACGCGGCGGGCTGATGTCGAACTCCTCCAGGTCCAGATCCAGGTTCTCACCCTCACCGACATCCCACTCCACGTCTCCTCTGGGGACCTCATCTCTGAGTCCACCATAACGTCCACCAGCCATTGGGATTGGCTCCGGGGCTGGTGCGGGGCGCCGGGGGCGTACCGGTGTCCGCGGTGGAGCACGGCGGTTGCGGTACTCCGCGCTGAGCCACTCATCACGCCAATCCTCACTGCCACTGCCGGGCGGCACGCGCTCGTTGCGGCGGCCCGCGCTGTGGTGAGAGGGGGCGGTGAGAGAGGGGGCACTGGCACTGGGGCGACTCCTGGGGGCTCCGCCGGGGGCGTGGGGTCTGCCTGGACCTGGTCCGGGTCCCCAGCCGTCGTCCGACGAGCCAGACTCCAGGGGTGGGTGGTCGCTGCCGACGCTCCCACGGGCTTCCAGCGCGTCCAGCCTCTGCTGCAGGCCGCTGACGACGTTGGTCAGCGACTTGGTCTCGGCCCTGGCGATGTCCAGCTCCTTCTGCGCGCGCGCGGCGACCCTGGAGATGCGAGCCATCTCGCCCTTGCCCGTGTCTACCTCCAGTTCGAGCAACTGGACTCTCCTGCGGAGGTAGACAATCCACCGCCAGGTGGTATCCGGGTCGCCGTTCCCTGGTGGGTCGTCGGGGTCCCCAGGGGGTCCTCCAGGAGGGCCTCCGCCGGGTCTGCCCGGTCCAGGGGGTCCTCCCCCGCCCGGTGGTCCGCCTCCAGGGGGTCCACTCGGTGGGCGTTCTCCAGGGGGTCCTGATGGTCCTCCGCCAGGGGGTCCCGGTGGGTCTCCGCCGGGTCGCCCCGGTGGGTCCGAGGATGGGCGCTTCCTCGTGATGACGAAGTCCATGTCGTCATCCTCGTCCATGTCGCCCCACCTGGGCGTCTCGGTCACGGAAGACTCCGAGCTCAGGTAGGGAGGAGGGAGATCCTCATCTTCACCTTCCGGTTCCATGGGGACGTCTCCGCCTCCTCCGCCCGTCCAAGCCACCACTTGGCGATGTCGGCGGCCTCGTTCATCCCCGTCACTGGCGGTGAAGAAGGGGTCACTGTCGTGGGGGTGTCCACCCGCTGGCCTCCGCGGCCTCTCGGGGGTCTTCCCCTTGCCCTTCCTCCGTCGACGGGCGGTGGGGCCACTGCTCCCACTGCTGCCCGTGTCGGCCTCGTCCAGCGTCATCCCGGAGGAGGCGTCCCCTTCGAAAAGTTTACGAAGGGTCTCCACTCGTGATCCTCCCGGGGGAGTCTCGCGGCAGAGTTTGGCCTCTGCCTCCTCCATTGCGGCGGTGGTGGCTGCGGCAGCCCGCACTTCGGCTTCTTCCCGAGCACGAGCCGCCTCGGCTTCCCGGGCCTGCTGCAGCCGCGCCTTCTGCGCTTCCAACGCCGCCAGCTCCGCCTCCGTCTTGGCCTTCTCCTCAGCGACCTTCCGTCGCGCGGCCTCGATGGCTTCCTTCTTGGCGGCGTCCGCCTGAACCTTGGCCGTCGCTTCGGCGTGGGCCCTTTCCTCCGCCTCCTTCTTTGCCCTCTCTTGGGCAAGCGCCTCTTCCAGCGCCCTCACCTCGGCCTCCTTGCAGGCAATGGCCTCCTGCGTGAGGCGGGCTTCCTCGTCGGCTGCCGCCAACTCAACGTTGACCTGGGCAGTCGCTGCCCCATGGGCGGCCACGGCCGTGAGTCCAGCCGCAATGGCCGCCACGCTCCGGGCGTGGATGGCCATGCCATGCGCCCACTCCGCAGCCTCCTCCTGGGCGATGCCGACGGCGCCCTCCACGGCAGCGTCGTGCTGCCTGGCCCGTTGCCGGACAACTCGAAGGTTGCAGGGCACCCCACAGACGCGCTCACAGGCGCGCGCCACGTCCCTGTCGGGAGCGACGCTGCTGCTGGAGCTGGCCTGGTCGGCCGGCATCCTCCCGCGGTGGGCCGACTCCACGTCGCTGCTGGGGCCTGCTGGGGCCTGCTGGGGCCTCAGAAGCAGCGGACGGGGCTTGGCCCTGGTCTGCGTGGCGACTGCCATGAAGTCACCAAGGGTGGCGTGGCCGGGGTGGTGACCACCATTGGCCCGTTGGGGACTGGGGGCTGGGGTTCCGCCCTTGGCGCCTTGGGCGGCTTCGGCGGCCAGGGACTCCTGGTACTCCCGCCACTTCTGGTCCTGCTTCTTGTCCCCGGCGGACCGCTTCTCCTTCGCCAGAGACGCGCTGCTGCTGCCCTGCAGCCTGCGCTCGCTCCCCGGCTCCGGGAACTTCCTCTCGATCATGTCCCACAGGGAGACATTGATCGAGGCGCCCGACGGGTAGGCGTTGGGGTCCTCGTCCTCCTCAATCCCGTCGGGGCGCAGCCCTTCGCCGGGCCTGTCCGGCCGGGTCCAGGTCCTCCAGCGCCTCTGCTGGTGGCGGTACTCGTACCCTTCCGCCCGCAGCCAGTCCTCCACGGCCTGCAGGCGGTCGGGGGCGATGTCCGTGCGGAGCTCGAAGCTCCGGGGCATGCCGCCTTCGCACTGGGGGTGGCTGTGGCGGTAGTGCTGGTCCCAAACCAACCCACGCAGTAGTTGCGCTGCATGGGGGTGGGGCCGCGGCCACGTCCTACCCGCTTCTTGCCAATTCACCATGGCAGCGGGGGCGTAGTTGGTCTTGAGGTCCTTGGTGTGCACTCGTTCAACTCAACGAACTGGTGGTGGTTGTTGAGGCGGGTGCTGCAGCACTGGATTGGGAGTGCGGCTGGTGCTGGTCAGCCGGTGGTTGTGGAGGTGGTTGACGCGGCCTTGCTGGTCGGCCGATGGGACTCCGGGTCGGCCGATGGGGCTGATGCAGGAGTCCTGGTCTGTGCACCTCTTTCACGGTCGCTGCGCGGTCAGGGCGATGCTCTGGACGGCGCTGCGGGCTCCGTGACGAACTCGGCGCTGTCGCTGGGCGGCGCTGCGAGCCGCTGCGCTGCGCTGCGAGCTGCTGCGCTGCGCTGCGAGCTGTGAGCTGCGAGCTGCTGCGACGCGCTGCTCGGGGTTGGTGGCCCCGAGTGGCACGCGAGGGTTGGGTAACCCCGCGGCGGTGAAACGCTTTTGACGCGTTCCCGTGGGGGGCCGGCCACGGGACGCTGCGGTGGACACGCGCAAGTGAGCAGGCAGGCAAAGCACTACGCTCACAGGGGCATCAATGCGCTCATGTCATGTGACAAAGCGTTTCAGGATCCTTGCCACTCTGCAACAAGGGAACGAAAGTATGTACAGCAACACATCAGGATATGTACACATGGGGTTAAGACTGGACTGGGGTAAGGGCATCACAGGACAATAGACACTCAGTCCTAACTCATATCCCAATCCCAGGTCCGACCCTCTCAGTGGCTGGTAGGGGCGGGGGCTCAAACACAACCCATGCCCTGCTCAGTCCGGACCCTGAAACCCTGCCAATGGGGGAGGTGTCCCGCCCAGCCACAGGCGGGTTCCTGGGAACCAAGGGGCTCCAAGGCCAACCCACAGTGGCTCCCCATGCTCCCTTAACGGCAGGTCCGAACTCCACTCTGAGCCAGAGATATGGCCCCGCCATTATCACCCAGGAGTTGGTAGCTGAAAATGGGCTGTTTCAGCCCAAAGTGGAATTAGCTCAAAAATCTCCAAAATTGACCTCTCGTCCGGACCCGCCAGAGGTAGGGACGAGGCAACTGACCCCATGCCCTTCGAGTACGAACTCCCTGGAGCCCTCACCCAACCTGGTTCCCTCTGAAGTCCCGGCATCAGGGCAACACGGATGAGTCAAGTGGGGTCATGATGCCAAAATCACCAAAATTGGCGTCATTCCCACGCGTGGCTCGCCTGGCCAAGGTAAGGCCAATGGCTCACAGGGTAGGAGGCAGGACGTAGGACTTATATCTGAGTGTACAACTTGGATTTAGGTCCGGTCTCCCTATGGGCTCAGAGAAATGGGGCCGCCAATTGACCACACGGAAGGGGGAAATTGGGGTCCCAAAATTGGGTCATTTTGGCTGCTTGAAATGAGCCAAAATTCGGTGTGCTCCCAATAGTATATCTCCACGCCGGCTTGAAGATCGGATCCGCCATTCCATACGCGATCCACCGGGAGTCGAATGAAGACTCCCATGCCCTTGACTCCCAAAGATCTCCATGCTAAATGGCGTGGTGACGATCCCAACTGGGTCCACAAATGCAAAAATGGCAAAATTGCCCACACTCATTTTGGGCTAGCACCTTAACGAAGGTGGCTCCGCTTCGCCCACGTGGTGTGTGGACCATGGGGACCATTACCCATAACACCCATGTCATATATGGTCCATTGGTCCATGCGTCCGGCGTGCACGAGGGGTAGAACATAGTGCACGGCGGGCAGCGAAAGTAGAAAATTGCTCAAAATGGCCAAAAATGCGCACATCCATGGTTAGGGCAAATGAGGCACATGCCCGACTCGGACCGGAGTGTGCCATAGGATTGGTATCAAGTCCTATGTGTCCAACATATCTTTTGGGCGTCGCCCAACTCCTCCGGGTTTGGGAATGGCAGGGTCGCCAAGTGGGCCCATGATTTGGGATGGTCCCAAATCGCCAACATGGCGGCCACGGTATGCCAAGCTCAAGAGGAGTTATTCGCCGGGTCCAAGATATGTTGGGCACCGAAGTATGTACCCTCATATCATACTTGAGTCATGATGTCAATTGAGCGCAACGTTGAAATACAAGGTCGCCACTTGACATCATGACGGGCCAAAAACGGCAAAATTGGCACAAAGACACACAAAAGTGCATTGAAAGGTGCACAATTATATTATAATATCTTCGGCTTGGATCGTGCAATTAACTAATCCTTCTAAACACAATGTCTTGACACCAATGACCTTCGATCCCACATATGTGCTCCACTTGGGGCGCCTTGAAAGGTTACGAGCGCTACTTCCCAAGTGGGCACATGAAAATATGGAGAATTGCAAAACACACACCTTGCTCCCAACGCATCGCTTCGGGATCACCACACAAGCTTCCCTTCACGAAGGTTAGGCTTGCAATTGATCGTAGGGTGTATGGAGAAGGGGCTTGCACAATATGAGGTCCATTGGCGGGCTTGGCTTGGAGCGATGGACCCGCCAAATGGGCACGCAACACAACACAAGGCACATACTCCATATTGCCCAAAAAGGTAGCTCCCCCCACGATATGTCATGCCCCTCCAAGGGCATAACTTTGTGTCAATCGCTCATAGGAACTCAAGGAGAGTTCCTATGCAACACCAACACTTGCGCGCTACACTCGAAAGTTATCTTAACGCACGCAATGTCATGGCCAAAGAGTTATAACGCAAACTCTACCCTCTTGACCATGATCCATTACACTAGCGCGCACGTGTGGAAACGCAAGGCATATGATGCTTCCTGAATTACTTCGGGAGTATTGTGAATACATCCCACGTTTCCTTATTGTAATTCCTCGCAAGCAACACGAGATATGACCTTCACAAGTGGCCTCACGAATCAACTTTGTTTTGCCCATATCTTTAAAACAAATGGAGGGCAAGAGAAAAGGAAAGTTGATTCGTGCATAGGGAAGCACGTAGGTCCACTCGAAAGAGGTCAAATCAAGTGCGGGGATGTCGAAAGCGAAAATCCGATTTCGACATCCTGAAAAATTCGGATTAAGGTTGCGAGTGTAAGATGTGAAAATTGCGGAAGCGTCCATGCAGTTCCTGAAGGCTTTGGAGCCTTCGTGACGGATTGCGTTAAAATTTCCATTATAAACAGTTAAACTGGCGGTTACGGTAAAGTCGCGATCCAACCGCCAGCAGTCAAAACAGTGAATATCAGAACGGAAGCGTAAAACTTGACGGAAACAATATGAAAATAAAACCCTGTTGATTCCTGATGTTCTGATATACAAATCTCCGCTGGCGGTGCATCGGTTGCCGATGCGGGGCTTTACGGCACGGAACATGCTCCCGCCGGGCTCACACCGGGTGTCAACGGGCATCTCCCCTTCCGTACATGGGGTTAGTGGACCGGAGACCGGTTGTATGCCGTAACCTAGCCATGGGGTTCCGGGTACCGCTTCAGTAGCTGAAAATGGGCTGTTTCAGCCCAAACTGAAATTAACTCAAAAATCCCCAAAATTGACCCCTCGTCCGGACCCGCCAGAGGTAGGGACGAGGCAACTGACCCTATGCCCTTCGAGTACGAACTCCCTGGAGCCCTCACCCAACCTGGTTCCCTTTGAGGTCCCGGCATCAGGGCAACACGGATGAGTCAAGTGGGGTCATGATGCCAAAATGACCAAAGTTGGCGTCATTCCCACGCGCGGCTCGCTGGGCCAAGGTAAGGCCATTGGCTCACAGGGTAGGAGGCAGGACCTAGGACCTATATCTGAGTGTACAACTCGAATTTAGGTCCGGGCTTCTCGTGGGCATAGAGAAATGGGGCCGCCAATTGACCACACGGAAGGGGGAAATTGGGGTCCCAAAATGGGGTCATTTTGGCTGCTCGAAATGAACCAAAATTCGGGGTGCTCCCAATAGTATATCTCCACGCCGGCTTGGAGATCAGATCCGCCATTCCATACGCTATCCACTGGGAGTCCAACTGAGGCTCCCATGCCCTTGGCTCTCAAAGATCTCCATGCCACTCGGCGTGGTGACGATCCCAATTGGGTCCACAAATGCCAAAATTGCAAACTTGCCCACACTCACTTTGGGCTAGCGCCTTAACGAAGGTGGCTCCGCTTCGCCCACGTGGTGTGTGGACCATGGGGACCATTACCCATAACACCCATGTCATATACGGTCCATTGGTCCATCCGTCCGGCGTGCACGAGGGTTAGAACATAGTGCACGGCGGGCAGCAAAAGTGGAAAATTGCTCAAAATGGCCAGAAATGCGCACACTCATGGTTGGGGCAAATGGAGCACATGCCCGACTTGGACCGGAGTGTGCCATAAGATTGGTATCAAGTCATATGTGTCCAACATATCTTTTGGGCGTAGCCCAACTACTCCGGTTTTGGGAATGGCAGGGTCGCCAAGTGAGCCCATGATTTGGGATAGTCCCAAATCGCCAACATGGCAGCCACGGTATGCCAAGCCTGAGAGGAGTTATTCGCCGGGTCCAAGATATGTTGGGCACCGAAGTATGTACCCTCATATCATACTTGGGTCATGATGTCAATTGAGCGCAACGTTGAGATACACGGTCGCCACTTGACATCATGACGAGCCAAAAACGGCAAAATTGGCACAAAGACACACAATAGTGCATTGAAAGGTGCACAATTATATTATAATATCTTCGGCTTGGATCGTGCAATCAACTAATCCTTCTAAACACAATGTCTTGACACCAATGACCTTCGATCCCACATATGTGCTCCACTTGGGGCGCCTTGAAAGGTTACGAGCGCTACTTCCCAAGTGGGCACATGGAAAAGTGGAAAATTGCAAAATACACACCTTGCTCCCAACGCATCGCTTCGGGATCACCACACAAGCTTCCCTTCACGAAGGTTAGGCTTGCAATTGATCGTAGGGTGTATGGAGAAGGGGCTTGCACAATATGAGGTCCATTGGCGGGCTTGGCTTGGAGCGATGGACCCGCCAAATGGGCACGCAACACAACACAGGGCACATACTCCATATTGCCCAAAAAGGTAGCTCCCACCACGATATGTCATGCCCCTCCAAGGGCATAACTTTGTGTCAATCGCTCATAGGAACTCAAGGAGAGTTCCTATGCAACACCAACACTTGCGCGCTACACTCGAAAGTTATCTTAACGCACGCAATGTCATGGCCAAAGAGTTATAACGCAAACTCTACCCTCTTGACCATGATCCATTACACTAGCGCGCACGTGTGGAAACGCAAGGCATATAAAGCTTCCTAAATTACGTCGGGAGTATTGTGAATACCTCCCACGTTTCCTTATTGTCATTCCTCGCAAGCGGCACGAGATATGACCCTTACAAGTGGCCTCACGAATCAACTTTGTTTTGCCCATATCTCTGAGTCAAATGGAGGGCAAGATAAAAGGAAAGTTGATTCGTGCATGGGGAAGCACGTAGGTCCACTCGAAAGAGGTCAAATCAAGTGCGGGGATGTCGAAGTCGAAAATCCGATTTCGACATCCTGAAAAATTCGGATTAAGGTTGCGAGTGTAAGATGTGAAAATTGCGGAAGCGTCCATGCAGTTCCTGAAGGCTTTGGAGCCTTCGTGACGGATTGCGTTAAAATTTCCATTATAAACAGTTAAACTGGCGGTTACGGTAAAGTCGCGATCCAACCGCCAGCAGTCAAAACAGTGAATATCAGTACGGAAGCGTAAAACTTGACGGAAACAATATGAAAATAAAACCCTGTTGATTCCTGATGTTCTGATATACAAATCTCTGCTGGCGGTGCATTGGTTGCCGATGCGGGGCTTTACGGCACGGATCGGAGCGTCAACGGGCGTCTTTCCTTCCGTACATGGGGTTAGTGGACCGGAGACCGGTTGTATGCCGTAACCTAGCCATAGGGTTCTGGGTACCGCTTCACCCCCCTCCTTAGAGCGAACCCTGAGGGGGGCTCGATAACACCCAAGCATGGCAGCGGGTACCCAGGACCATCCCCTGAAGGGGGGGTGTCACATCCTCACTTCAGGCTGATTCTGGGTTAGGCTGCCCATTCCAACGCATAGTAAAACAGGTATGATGCTGTAGATGTTAGTAATAAGCGGTACAGTATCAAGTATCAAGCTCCGGGTCCTGGCGGCGATTGTTCGGCATCCAAAGGACCCGTTAACCCATACCAGGCGCACCGGGTGCCGGCTGCTACGGTCACCACCACAGTGGCAGTGGCATACACGGCCAACATAGGCGACACACGACGACCGAGGTGGTCCCACAGGTCGAGAGCGACCACAAAGATCCATCAGGCTACCCCAAGCTTCCCAAGGCCCGCCGACTGGGGAGAGTCCCCACGGGTCCTTCCTCGGGCGCACCATGTCCATATCCATACGACGCGAGTCCAGAGTGCCATAGTCGAACTCCTTAAGAACCCCAGATCTTAAGGGAGCTCCTCCTTAAGGGATCGGGCATCAAGGCCGTCTTTTCCCCCGCCCTATTACCACGAAGGCCATACATGAGGGAGTCCTCATGCAGTGCGGGCGGAGGCGTCGACTCCTCAAACCACCAGTTTCCCAGGCAGACTGACCGAGGTCAGGAGCACCGGAGGCTGCCATCCGAATGCAAGTGCGTCTGCGAAACGGTAGGCTCACACTGGGACTGACAGTGGCGGACCGCTGGGAGTGTAGTCAGGCAACTGGGCTTCCCGCCTGGCGCCATCAGGATCTCCACATCACAGCGAATAGGGCAACACGGTATCACGGGAACTCAAACAGTAGAATATGTACTGAGGTACTGGTCCAGGCTGGACCATACGTAAAAACATGTAAACGGCGACTCAGGGCGCCTCTGTATCCCGATTCGTGGTGAAAAACAGTCCATCCCTCAGCGATGGGCTGATGACACTTAACATACAGATGCACATATCCTGGAGGGCAAAAAAACAAGCAATAATCTGGGTAAATAGGCGTGTAAACACGCTCTGGACAGAGCGCCAAACCACGCCACGGTCGAGATAAGGCAATGCAGGAGGGTGGACGGGAAAACGCCTGAGTTCAGGCCATATATAGTCAGCTGACACACGTCGACTGGTCTGGATTCCGCAAGTGCCATGGAATTAGACCACACACCAAAAATTCGCAATGCCGATGACAGCGGCATCCGTTGCGCAACGTCGTACGGGCTTCAAGGCCCCAAGAGCTCAGAAAAATGAAGGTCAGTCGCCCTACCTGGTTTCCCAAGGATTCAGCAGGTGGGGAGTGACGAATAGAATTGGAAGAGAGGGGCCATCCTCCTCTGGATACAGCAGGGGGGGGTATATGGCCACTCTGTCACCGAAAGATGGAAGAGAGCAAGCAAGTAAGGGACGATTCGTCGGCCTCACAAGCGCTCAAAACGCATCAGGGGAGAGCTCAGGGCGCTGATCAGGCACCCCTGGCTGCAATCGCCCGGGTGAGTGCTGCCAAGTCTGAAACGTGGATCTTGGTCTTGTGCTTGCGGATGTACTCCATGAAGGGAGTATTGACCCGCGGCACGAACGAGGAGACGGGTTCCCAGGTATCGTGGGACGGCCCATAGCCTCGCCAACGAACCTTGAACTCCAGACCTCCGGGTGCCGAGGCCTTCGGACGCTGAGCCAGGATCTTCTCGACAGTATAGTCGTCCTGCTCAGCATAGTCATCATCCGAATCAGCCTCATGCGCGGCATAGCTCAGGGACACATGTTGGCCACGGAGGTCGGGTTCCCGCACACGGAGTTGACTCTCGTGGCGCTCCCGGAACTGTCCGTGACCCACCTTGATGCGGTATGTGGCCTCACCAATCCTGCGGACCACCTCTCCGGGTGTGAACCAGGTTTTGGTGCGGTGGGTGCCCATGGGGCGGGGTCTGATCACCCACACCGGGTCTCCCACCCTGAACTTCTGCGCTGTCGAGCTCGGGGCGGACTTCTGACGCTCAGCATGCTCCTTCTCGAGCTGCTGGCGGATGTCCCGCGCCGTTTGCTCTTGCCGCGCAAAGAATTCCTTGGCATCCATGGCCATGCCATCACCAGACAAGGGAAGTCCCCTACCCAGGGGGTCCCTGCCGAGCAGAATCTGGTGAGGGGACAAACCGCCCGGAGTGGGGGTGTCATGATGGGCCTTCAGAGCAGGCCACATCTCCTCAAACCAGTTCCGACGTGGATTGGTGATGTGGATCTTGCGCAGCTTCTCGAACAGCTGCTGTCCAGCCACTTCAGCACGGCCGTTAGACCGGCTGAGATAGGCGACGCTCTTGGCATGACGTATCCCCATCAGGGAACACATAGCCTTGAACCAGCCACCAGTAAACTGGGGCCCTCGGTCACTGCAAATGGTGCGGGGGATGTCAAAGACGGTCAGCCAATGACGAATCATCATGACTGCCACTTCCTTGGCAACCAACCCCTTTTTGCGTGCCGGAACGGCTACAACGTAGCCGCTGTGGCGGTCCACACAGAGAACCACACAGTCAAAGGTCTCCTTGCCAATGTGCACTTCGGGCATGGAGAAGACGTCCATGGCCACGCTCTCCATGGGCTGGTCAGGAACCGGGGTCCATTGGGGTTCCCCCTTGACGTTCCGGTTATCGGGATTGCAGGCCTGACAGACCGAGCAACCCTTCCTGACCTTCTTGATGGCGGTGTAGAGAACGATATGGTCGATCTCGAACCGACGCTGCATGTCAAGAGCTTGCTTCTTGACCCCTGGGTGCAGCATGTGGTGGTGCCAAGCTTCACACAGCTCGAGCACCCGGGACTCTGGTACTAGCAGCTTACCATTCCGGTAGAGCTTGCCATCTTCCTCAGTCAGCCCCTTTGGCCACTTCTGCCCGTCGTCAGGGTCGGTCACAGCCCTATAATCGGCCGCAAAGGCCTCAGACTGGGCGTAATCGTCGGTCCAGTCGTCCTGGAGGCAAGACTCCGGGAAGAGGTGCTTGTCGGACTCAGCCCCCTCAGGGGCGAGTACTCTGACCGCTCTGCTCACCCTCGTTGCGAGGGGGGCATCCGCAGCCATGACGACGAAGCATTTTGCACCCTCCTCCTCCATCAGGCGCTCCATCTCAATGATCCTCTTGGCTTCAGCGGTCTCAGCCTCATCGCCATGGGCAGAGATATCCTGCATGCCCTTGCTGGCGGGATAGGCCCACCTACTGAGACAGTCCGCCACGGTGTTACCCTTTCCAGGAATATACACAACCGTGAGGTCGAACTTGGCCAAGGTCTCATGCCATCTTGCCCGTCGGGAGGCGGGACCTGAGGGGGTGTCCACGTGCTCCTTGTGCCACGACTGCAGACTCTGATGGTCGGTGCAGACGGTGATGGGATGGAGGGCTATGTACCCAGCCCATTTCCTGAGAGCCATGACGATGGCATACGCCTCCTTTATACGGGGCGTCCACGTCCGTCTCTGGCCTTCCGCCAGGACTCGGCTCCAGAAGGCCACGGGCACGTGCCTCCCGTCGTCAAGCACTTGCTCCGACACAGCGCCAATGGCGTAGTCGGAAGCGTCGGTGCGCAGGACGAACCCTCGGTCGGGATCCACGAGGTGCAGACCCACTGCGGATAGCAGCGCCTGCTTCATCCCCTCAAAGGCACGGTCGGACTCAGCTGTCCAGACCAGAGCCTTCTTGGACCCCTTCTTGGTCTCCTCTCGGTTGCCCTTGAGCATGGTCGTCATGGGGGCTGCATACTCGGCATACATCTTGATATACCCCGAGTAGTAGTTGCAGAACCCCAGATACGCCCGTAGCTCAGAGACCGTTTTGGGCTTTTCCCAGTGCTCAATCGCAGCCACCTTGCCAGGTATGGGCTTTCGCTGCCCGTTCCCGACCACGTGGCCAGCGAAGACCACCTCGCTTACCGCAATGGTGGCCTTGTCACTGCTGCCCGTGAGTTTGTGCCGAACCAGAAGGTCCAGCACTCGAGTGACGTCCCTCTCGTGTGCCTCCAGCAGCTCCTCGTAGCTCATACTGGGGTCCCCGGACGCGATGATCACGTCGTCCACGAAGGGGTCCGCACAGTCACGCACCGGCTCAAGCAGGTTCTCCAGCATCCGCTGAAAGGCTGCATTGCCGTTGGTAACGCCCATGGGCATCACCTTCCACTGGAGAGGTCCAAGTGGAGTGCTCATGGCTGTGCAGGCACGGGACTCCTCGGCGAGAGGCATCTGATGATAACCATGTTTCAGGTCAATCACCGTGAAGATCCTCCGCCGGTGTTGTTTTTGCAGCATGTCCTCAATGAGGGGCAGCGTATAGCTGTCGTGCTGCGTTTGGGCGTTCAGGCCGCGGTAGTCAACCACGAGCCGCCACTCACCGGCAACCTTCTTGGGGACGACGAAGCAGGGAGAGGCCCACTCGGAGTGGCACGGCTCAAGCCAGCCTCTCTGGATGAAGTCACGGAGGATCTTCTCCATGGCCTCTTTCCTCTCGCCCCTCAGGGCAAACTCCCGGTGCCGATACACACGGGGGTCCTGCTTCAGTCGTATCTTGGCCTCGCCATACGGTCCACGCAACGGTGGGGGAAACACAGGCTTACCGCTGAAGAAGGTGTCACCATACTTCTGCTTCAGCCTGGCCCTCAATGCCTGGATCTTGGGGCAGTCATCGGACTCCGCCTTGGCTTTTCCGGGCACTTGAACCACGGAGCTTACTTGAGGGGTAGCTACTCCGCTCGCTTTCGGCTCAGGTGGTCTTCCCAGGTGGCCCAAAGGGCCATCTCTGGTCTTGCCTCGGAATAGATCGCCGTAGGTGGGTGGGTTACCCCCGATTGGCTCGTCCTGGCTGGACAGGTGGTCCAGTACCCTCCTTACGAAGGTATCTCCATCATAGGAACCAGAGACGATCGAGTCCACTTCCCACCAGGCTTTGTCCTGGCCCTTGCCCTCACGCTGGTTTCCCCAGTCGTGAAAGGGCTGATCCATATACCCCTGAACCAGATCCCACTCCTCTTCAGTGAGGGGGTCTTCCGATTCCGATTCTTCGATGTCAACAGGGGGAACCGCAAAGCATTGCCTCCAAGGCTCCGCTATGATGCGGTTGACACACACGAAGTCCGTGGTGTCGGCCTGATCAAGGCCCCCATCCACATAGTGGAATTCCGTTGGCCATCTCTGGGGTGGCATGGGCTGTCCCTTAGCGTCCTGATAGACACTCTCTCCAGCCGGTAGGACGACCTTGTTCAAGGTCATGTTGGTCAATCAGGCTACCCAATGTCGGGTACTTTCCTCCTCGGTGCATCCCATAGGAACAACCAGCACTGCCTTGGAGCGGTCCTTGCGAATCTTCGCTATCGCTCTTGGAATGTCCCAACGGGGGCAATGGATCCACATCAATCCCTGATGCGGACCCCAGTGCTTCTTCCACGCGGAGTCCTGTGCGCTCCAGTACTTCTCACACACCCGAAGATGGGCGGAGGTTCCTGAAGAGAACGCATCCAGGGCCAGATCCGAAGCTCCCAAGTCCGCGACAACTCGGCTCGCCACTTCCGGCCTTACGCCGTACTCCTGGTTTGCAGGACCAGTTGGCTCAGTGTCCAGCGCGGCCACTTTGAGCTGATTGCGTTCGGGGTGGATCCATTGGCATTCCACATGGTGCTCAGGTGACGAAAGCCACGAGAGCTGGTCGTCCTGGTACAGGGTCATGGAGGCCTGGGCCGGGAGAACGCCGGAGTCCGTCTCCATCATGAAGTTGTACCCAACGATCATGTCCCAGTCCATCTCGGCCTCGTAGAAGCGACCGTGCAGGAGGATTTCCTTGCCGAGGTCTGGGCGTCTCAGCTCACGATGGTTCACGAACTGCAGCCCGATGGCCGCTTCCTTCGTGCCTCCCACCATGTACTGGCCGTTCGCCACCTTCAGCCTGACAGGCTTCCGACTGTCGGTCAGACACTCTGGTGGAAGTAGGCCAGCCTTGACCAAGCTGACTTGAGCTCCCGTGTCGACCAACACGTCGAAAACCTTTTCCACTCCCCCGCATAGGGCACAGACCTTAAGATGCAACTGCCGCTCGCGGCCGACACGGCGCACGGCGTGCAAACTCAGGATCTCTGGCCGTTCCAGAAGCTCCACAAGCGACTGGTGCAGGTCGTGGACAATCAGCTCAGGCTGCCCATCTGCAGCATCCAGCTGCGGTCCGGGTGATCCTCCGATACTCTCGGATAGATCCTGTAGTACATCAAACACATTCTTGGTCGCGAAGGACGGACGGGTGCAAGGGTTCGTGCCTTCACTTGCCCTCACCCCGCCTCCGCGACTGGGCGCCGGACCGGGCCTTCCGCCCGCGGCAGTCCCCTTGTGCTTATCGACTCCCGACTGGGATGGTTCGGTGCTTCCCACGTCACCATCCTGCGACCGCCCTAGCTGGGGCCCTTGGCTGCAGGGGCTCCGCTAGGGGGCGTCGGTTGTGGAAGAGGGGGTGTTCTCCTCGGCCTCAACGTCGTTGACGCCCTTCTTCCTCCTCTCACTACGAGTAGGCTTCTTGTCCTTGTCCTTGTTCTGGTTGTTCTGGTTGTTCTCCTTGTTCTTGTTGTCCGACCTGGGGACCCAGTTCCTCTTGATCTCCTGGATCTCCTTGGCCAACTCGGTCCCCTGCGACACCAGCTTGGAGAGCTCGTCCCTGTCCACCTCCACCTTGGCTTCCCAGATACCCGCGGGCGCACGCTTCTTCGACCCGTGCGCCTTCTTGTAAGCCTCCGTGTCGGCCTTGTGGACGGGGCATGTTCGGTGGTCATGGTTGAAGCCTCGCTTCCTCCCATAACACACGAAACAGCCCTGAGGGTGAGCTCGTATGAACTCCCCAAAGGACAGCGGAGGGTCGCCAATGCGGCGAGGGTCCCTCTTCTCCTGCTTCCTCCAACCCTGCTGCAGGGGCTTCCAGTTTCCCGGTTTGCTCCCCGAGCCCAGGTTCTTGGCCACGAAGGCACAAACGGCCACTTCGGCGGGCTCATCGTCGTCGTCATCGTCGACGAGAGTCTCATCGCCGCCGGCTCCCGCTGGGTCCATGGCAGCTTCCCCGCCAGGTCCCTCGCCAACGTAGTTGACGTCGCGGTCGCCGGGCCTCAACCCGCGGGTGTGGTGGAGGTTTCGGTACTCCTTGAGTACTTCCTCGCCAACCCACTCCAGGATCTCGTCGCAGCTCATCCGCGCCGGGATGGCCTGCAGACGGATGGTCTGGCCGCTCAACTCACACTCGTCAAGGCGCCACATCGCGGTCTTCTCGCGATCGCCCGAGACGGTCATGGGGAGAGCGTTCCGCAGGGAGTGCCGTTTGACATCCCGGGCCACGTTCTTCTTCGCCCAAGCCACCACGTTCGCATGATACTCTTTGGGGAGCATCATCTTGACCGTGTGGTTGGACTTGGCCCTCTTGGATTCCTCCTTGGTGACCCTCTTGATCCATGCTTCCGGCAGCATGGAGAGCAGGCGAGCCTGCTCGTCACCCTCGTTCCAATCCTCCACGTTGCGGCGGAAGAGGGTGTATTTCCCTCGGAAGTCACGCCAGTCCCGTAGGCGGAACTCCCGTCCATCATGCTCAAGCTTGATGGACTTCCAGCGCTTGGCAGCCACCTGCGGAGCGTCCACCCGCTCTTGCTCGTTGAGCCACTTCTTGGCTTCCTTGAGGGTCTTGATTTTCCCCTCCTTGGTCGCCATGAAGTATGGCTCGCCGAGCACTTCCGGCAGGCGGTACCTGAACCGTTTGAAGACATATCTCTCCGCATCCGCGGGAGGCAGGTCTTCAGTGACGGTCAGCCCCCAATCGTCCAGCTTCTCCAAGAAGCGGTCGAGGTTGAGGGGGTTGCCGTCGTACATGGGGGGCTTGATGTCCTTCAAGTCTTCCCACACGGCGGCGTCCGCGGCCTTAGAGACCATGAACGCCGGCCGCGAGGTCGACCGAGGTTCCCATCGGCCTCACCCACGGACTCCCACGGCCGCCACGTCCATCTCCTCCATGGAATCCCTGTGGCTACGCCGCGGTTCCTCCACGTACGCTGAACCAAAATGTTCACGCCGTACCGCTTCCATGTACGCATCCTCATCACGGCGCCGGCGGCTGAGTTCAGCGGCCTCCCGTCGTACACCGCGCGGCGGGCTGATGTTGAACTCCTCCAGGTCCAGATCCAGGTCTTCACCTTCACCGACATCCCATTCCACGTCTCCTCTGGGGACCTCGTCCCTGAGTCCACCATAACGTCCACCAGCCATTGGGATTGGCTCCAGGGCTGGTGCGGGGTGCCAGGGGCGTACCGGTGTCCGCGGTGGAGCACGGCGGTTGCGGTACTCCGCGCTGAGCCACTCATCACGCCAATCCTCACTGCCACTGCCGGGCGGCACGCGCTTGTTGCGGCGGCCCGCGCTGTGGTGAGAGGGGGCGGTGAGAGAGGGGGCACTGGCGCTGGGGCGACTCCTGGGGGCTCCGCCGGGGGCGTGGGGTCTGCCTGGACCTGGTCCGGGTCCCCAGCCGTCGTCCGACGAGCCCGACTCCAGGGGTGGGTGGTCGCTGCCGACGCTCCCACGGGCTTCCAGCGCGTCCAGCCTCTGCTGCAGGCCGCTGACGACGTTGGTCAGCGACTTGGTCTCGGCCCTGGCGATGTCCAGCTCCTTCTGCGCGCGCGCGGCGACCCTGGAGATGCGAGCCATCTCGCCCTTGCCCGTGTCTACCTCCAGTTCGAGCAACTGGACTCTCCTGCGGAGGTAGACAATCCACCGCCAGGTGGTGTCCGGGTCGCCGTTTACTGGTGGGTCGTCGGGGTCCCCAGGGGGTCCTCCAGGAGGGCCTCCGCCGGGTCCGCCCGGTCCAGGGGGTCCTCCCCCGCCCGGTGGTCCGCCTCCGGGGGGTCCACTCGGTGGGCGTCCTCCAGGGGGTCCTGATGGTCCTCCGCCAGGGGGTCCCGGTGGGTCTCCGCCGGGTCGCCTCGGTGGGTCCGAGGATGGGCGCTTCCTCGTGATGACGAAGTCCATGTCGTCATCCTCGTCCATGTCGCCCCACCTGGGCGTCTCGGTCACGGAAGACTCCGAGCTCCGGTAGGGAGGAGGGAGATCCTCATCTCACCTTCCGGTTCCATGGGGACGTCTCCGCCTCCTCCGCCCGTCCAAGCCACCACTTGGCGATGTCGACGGCCTCGTTCATCCCCGTCACTGGCGGTGAAGAAGGGGTCACTGTCGTGGGGGTGTCCAGCCGTTGGCCTCCGCGTCCTCTCGGGGGTCTTCCCCTTGCCCTTCCTCCGTCGATGGGCGGTGGTGCCACTGCTCCCACTGCTGCCCGTGTCCGCCTCATCCAGCGTCATCCTGGAGGAGGCGTCCCCTTCGAAAAGCTTTCGAAGGGTCTCCACTCGTGATCCTCCCGGGGGAGTCTCGCGGCGGAGTTTGGCCTCTGCCTCCTCCATTGCGGCGGCGGTGGCTGCGGCAGCTCGCGCTTCGGCTTCCTCCCGAGCACGAGCCGCCTCGGCTTCCCGGGCCTGCTGCAGCCGCGCCTTCTGCGCTTCCAACGCTGCCAGCTCCGCCTCCGTCTTGGCCTTCTCCTCAGCGACCTTCCGTCGCGCGGCCTCGATGGCTTCCTTCTTGGCGGCGTCCTCCTGGGCCTTAGCCGTTGCTTCGGCGTGGGCCCTTTCCTCCGCCTCCTTCTTTGCCCTCCCTTGGGCAAGCGCCTCTTCCAGCGCCTTCACCTCGGCCTCCTTGCAGGCAATGGCCTCCTGCGTCCGGCGGGCTTCCTTGTCGGTTGCCCTGATCCGAGCAGCCACTGCCTCATGGGCGGCCGCAGCCGTGAGACCGGCCGCGATGGCTGCCACTTTCGAGGCGTGGTAGTCCATGCCTCTGCCCCACTCGGTGGCCTCCTCATGGGCGATGCCGACGGCGCCCTCCACGGCAGCGTTCCGCTGCGTGGCCCGTTGCCGGGCAACCCGAAGGTTGCAGGGCACCCTACAGACGCGCTCACAGGCGCGCGCCACGTCCCTTTGGGCGGGAGCGGCGCTGCTGCTGGAGCTGGCCTGGTCGGCCGGCATCCTCCCGCGGTGGGCCGACTCCACGTCGCTGCTGGGGCCTGCTAGGGCCTGCTGGGGCCTCAGAAGCAGCCGACGGGGCTTGGCCTGGGTCTGCTTGGCGACTTCCATGAAGTCACCAAGGGTGGCGTGGCCGGGGTGATGACCACCATTGGCCCGTTGGGGACTGGGGGCTGGGGTTCCGCCCTTGGCGCCTTGGGCGGCTTCGGCGGCCAGGGACTCCTGGTACTCCCGCCACTTCCGCTCCCGCTTCCTGTCCCCGGCGGACCGCCTCTTCTTCCCCGGAGACGCGCTGCTGCTGCCCTGCAGCCTGCGCTCGCTCCCCGGTTCCGGGAAGCTCTTCTCGATCATGTCCCACAGGGAGACATTGATCGAGGCCCCCGACGGGTACTCGTTGGGGGTCTCGTCCTCCTCGATCCCGTCGGGGCGCAGCCCTTCGCCGGGCCTGTCCGGCCGGGTCCACGTCCTCCAGCGCTTGCGGCGGAAGCGCCACTCGTAGCCTTCCGCCCGCAGCCACTCCTCCACTGCCCGCAGGCGGTCCTCCCCCATGTCCTCGCGGAGCTCGAAGCTCCCGGGCATGCCGCCTTCACACTGGGGGTGGCTGTGGCGGTAGTGCTGGTCCCAAACCAACCCACGCAGCAGGCGTGCCGCATGGGGGTGGGGCCGCGGCCACAACCTACCCGCTTCCTGCCAGTTTACCATGGCAGCGGGGGCGTAGTTGGTCTTGAGGTCCTTGGTGTGCACTCGTACAACTCAACGAACTGGTGGTGGTTGTTGAGGCGGGTGCTGCAGCACTGGACTGGGCGTGCGGCTGGTGCTGGTCAGCCGGTGGTTGTGGAAGTGGTTGACGCGGCCTTGCTGGTCGGCCGATGGGTCTGGTCTGTCCACTTCCTTCACGGTCGCGGCGCGGTCAGGGCGATGCTCTGGACGGCGCTGCTGGCTCCGTGACGAACTCGGCGCTGTCGCTGGGTGGCGCTGCGAGCCGCTGCGCTGCGCTGCGAGCCGCTGCGCTGCGCTGCGAGCTGCGAGCTGCGCCGCGCTGCTCGGGGTTGGTGGCCCCGAGTGGCACGCGAGGGTTGGGTAACCCCGCGGCGGTGAAACGCTTTTGACGCGTTCCCGTGGGGGGCCGGCCACGGGACGCTGCGGGACACGCGCAAGTTAGCAGGCAGGCAACGCACTACGCTCACAGGGGCATCAATGCGCTCATGTCATGTGACAAAGCGTTTCAGGATCCTTGCCACTCTGCAACAAGGGAACGAAAGTATGTACAGCAACACATCAGGACATGTACACATGGGGTTAAGACTGGACTGGGGTAAGGGCATCACAGGACAATAGACACTCTATCCTAACTTGTATCCCAATCCCAGGTCCGACCCTCTCAGTGGCTGGTGGGGGCGGGGGCTCAAACACAACCCATGCCCTGCTCAGTCCGGACCCTGAAACCCTGCCAATGGGGGAGGTGTCCCGCCCAGCCACAGGCGAGTTCCTGGGAACCAAGGTGCTCCAAGGCCAACCGACAGTGGCTCCCTATGCTGCCTTAACAGCAGGTCCCAACTCCCCTCTGAGCCAGAGATATGGCCCCGCCAATATCACCGAGGAGTTGGTAGCTGAAAATGGGCTGTCTCAGCCCAAACTGAAATTAACTCAAAAATCCCCAAAATTGACCCCTCGTTCGGACCCGCCAGGGGTAGGGACGAGGCAACTGACCCTATGCCCTTCGAGTACGAACTCCCTGGAGCCCTCACCCAACCTTGTTTCCTATTGAGGTCCCGGCATCAGGGCAACACGGATGAGTCAAGTGGGGTCATGATGCCAAAATCACCGAAATTGGCGTCATTCCCACGCGTGGCTCGCTCGGCCAAGGTAAGGCCATTGGCTCACAGGATAGGAGGCAGGACCTAGGACTTATATCTGAGTGTACAACTTGAATTTAGGTCCAGTCTCCCTATGGGCTTAGAGAAATGGGGCCGCCAATTGACCACACGGAAGGGGGAAATTGGGGTCCCAAAATGGGGAAATTTTGGCTGCTCGAAATGAACCAAAATTCGGTGTGCTCCCAATAGTATATCTCCACGCCGGCTTGGAGATCAGATCCGCCATTCCATACGCGATCCACCGGGAGTCCAATGCAGACTCCCATGCCCTTGACTCCCAAAGATCTCCATGCTAAATGGCGTGGTGACGATCCCAATTGGGTCCACAAATGCCAAAATTGCAAACTTGCCCACACTCACTTTGGGCTAGCGCCTTAACGAAGGTGGCTCCGCTTCGCCCACGTGGTGTGTGGACCATGGGGACCATTACCCATAACACCCATGTCATATATGGTCCATTGGTCCATGCGTCCGGCGTGCACGAGGGTTAGAACATAGTGCACGGCGGGCAGCAAAAGTGGAAAATTGCTCAAAATGGCCAAAAATGCGCACACTCATGGTTGGGGCAAATGAGGCACATGCCCGACTTGGACCGGAGTGTGCCATAGGATTGGTATCAAGTCATATGTGTCCAACATATCTTTTGGGCGTTAGCCAACCCCTCCGGTTTTGGGAATGGCAGGGTCGCCAAGTGAGCCCATGATTTGGGTTAGTCCCAAATCGCCAACATGGCGGCCACGGTATGCCAAGCCTAAGAGGAGTTATTCGCCGGGTCAAAGATATGTTGGGCACTGAAGTATGTACCCTCATAACATACTTGGGTCATGATGTCAATTGAGCGCAACGTTGAGATACACGGTCGCCACTTGACATCATGACGAGCCAGAAACGGCAAAATTGGCACAAAGACACACAATAGTGCATTGAAAGGTGCACAATTATATTATAATATCTTCGGCTTGGATCGTGCAATCAACTAATCCTTCTAAACATAATGACCTGACACCAATGACCTTCGATCCCACATATGTGCTCCACTTGGGGCGCCTTGAAAGGTTACGAGCGCTACTTCCCAAGTGGGCACATGAAAATGTGGAAAATTGCAAAATACACACCTTGCTCCCAACGCATCGCTTCGGGATCACCACACAAGCTTCCCTTCACGAAGGTTAGGCTTGTAATTGATCGTAGAGAGTATGGAGAAGGGGCTTGCACAATATGAGGTCCATTGGCGGCCTTGGCTTGGAGCGATGGACCCGCCAAATGGGCACGCAACACAACACAAGGCACATACTCCATATTGCCCAAAAAGGTAGCTCCCACCACGATATGTCATGCCCCTCCAAGGGCATAACTTTGTGTCAATCGCTCATAGGAACTCAAGAAGAGTTCCTATGCAACACCAACACTTGCGCGCTACACTCGAAAGTTATCCTAACGCACGCAATGTCATGGCCAAAGAGTTATAACGCAAACTCTACCCTCTTGACCATGATCCATTACACTAGCGCGCACGTGTGGAAACGCAAGGCATATAAAGCTTCCTAAATTACGTCGGGAGTATTGTAAATACCTCCCACGTTTCCTTATTGTCATTCCTCGCAAGCGGCACGAGATATGACCCTTACAAGTGGCCTCACGAATCAACTTTGTTTTGCCCATATCTCTGAGTCAAATGGAGGGCAAGATAAAAGGAAAGTTGATTCGTGCATAGGGAAGCACGTAGGTCCACTCGAAAGAGGTCAAATCAAGTGCGGGGATGTCGAAGTCGAAAATCCGATTTCGACATCCTGAAAAATTCGGATTAAGGTTGCGAGTGTAAGATGTGAAAATTGCGGAAGCGTCCTTGCAGTTCCTGAAGGCTTTGGAGCCTTCGTGACGGATTGCGTTAAAATTTCCATTATAAACAGTTAAACTGGCGGTTACGGTAAAGTCGCGATCCAACCGCCAACAGTCAAAACAGTGAATATCAGTACGGAAGCGTAAAACTTGACGGAAACAATATGAAAATAAAACCCTGTTGATTCCTGATGTTCTGATATACAAATCTCCGCTGGCGGTGCATCGGTTGCCGATGCGGGGCTTTACGGCACGGATCGGAGCGTCAACGGGCGTCTTTCCTTCCGTACATGGGGTTAGTGGACCGGAGACCGGTTGTATGCCGTAACCTAGCCATAGGGTTCTGGGTACCGCTTCAGAACAAGCACTGATCAAGAAACATTGTCTCCAATGTTCGATTAAGAATCGTATGAAGGTTGAATTGGTTAGATGCAAGGAGATTACCAAGGCAGATAAGATTGGAGGAGTTAACACTGACTCTGAGTCTTCGCTGCCACTCCTGAATGTGTTTCCAGTGACAAGATCCAAGGCGAAATCCACGCTCCCTCCACAACAAAAGGACAAGGAAGCTTCCTCCCTCTATGTGGATTGGACAAAGATGTACAAGGAGGACAGGTTCTTTGGGTCTGTATACCGCAAGTTGAAAGGGGACAAGCCTTACGACTCTGAAGAGAAATCTGATTTCAAGATCCAAGGCGACAAGTTATTTTGGCAAGGACGGATTTGTGTTCCTGATTGTCTAATTGACCAATATGTCAAACATTGGCATTGGAATGAGACATCCCACGGACAGTCCCGTGTTCTGGAGCAGGAGCTACGACACAGAGTGTACACACGGGACCTCAAGGGTGCCTGTGAGCGAGTTGCCAAAGGATGCAAGCAATGTCAGACGAACATCCCCAAGAATCAAAAGGCAGAAGGATTATTGAAGGGACTGCCAATTCCTGAGAGGTTGTTCGACAAGGTGACGGCAGATGTCTTCGAATTGGGACAAATCCAAGAGGAATGTCTCTACACGAGGTTTTGTTAATTCAAAACCGCCACAGTGGCTACATCCAGGTCCTCCCTTGCAACACGAAGCATCTCACCGCTGAAATGGCTGCCAAGTGGACTGCAAGTCAGTGGATGAGTAACTGGGATGTTCCCAGTGAAATTCTGACGGTCAGTGGGAAGGAGTTCATTGAGACTTGGTGGGAGAACATGTGTGGTCTATTGGGGGTTCATCATCTTCGTGCCCGAGTCTACGACCATCGAGCCCTCCCTGCTGAACCCGCTGGAAGAATTCTTATCAACATTCTGAGAAAATTCCTGGCGACTGAAGAAGACTACAATTGGTTGGAGACAATTTACTGTGTCTTGAGGAGATACCATCGGACCAAGAACTACACTGGAGTAAGTCCGCATGAGCTGGTTTTTGGTCGTGAGAAGATGGGTCCAGGACCAGTGATGTATCATCCAAGGCAGTGCTACGACGCCTCACAATGGTTTGAGAGGATCAAGGATTTAGAGTCCAAGCGGATTCAAGCCAAAGTGAAGAGTCAAGCAGATTGGTTGAAATTCAAAAATCAGTCGAGAACACAAGGAAAATCCTTCGAGAAAGGCCAGCAAGTTTGGCTTCGTAAGTCAGACGGGACCCTGAAGGATGACAACAAGTTGTTACCTTTGTGGGAAGGCCCATTCCAAGTCACCAGCAGTTTCGAGTTGGAGAAGATCCTTGATTACAAGAAAAATGCTCGAAACAAGTGGTACTTTCTGTGCAGATGGAAAGGATTCGGTCCAGAAGAAGACAAATGGGAGCCAGCTTCAAGCTTTATCCATGGGTATACGGACACTTTCATCAAGTTCCTGAAGAAGCACCCTGAGATTGACCGTGAGCTCTCGCTGATCAAGGATTGTGTCACCAAGGAAGACTTACAAGCACAAGAAGAAGCTCCAATCGTGGCAGATTCCATTTGAGACAAGATCTGATCAGAATTTAAATCGCCGAAACTTTCCAAAGGGTTTACGGTCTACATATACCCTTGGCATTGAGACGAAACAGTCCTGGCACATCGTCTATGTGGTTCGATGAACAGATGATGGGACATTCTGGGATCATCCTGGTCGTTCTGTCCATCATTCTCATCATGGTCATCATGTGAATCATGTACTTCATTGTAGATGATTCCCATTGGAAGCTCCGAAAGGCCTTTATCGTCAACCACGACGACACTCTCGTGTTTTGTTATCGACTGTGCCCCTCTACTCGCCTTGGGAAGGACTCGTTCGAGTTCGTGCTCATTTCAGAGATTCTGGCACATGACTAAGTCTGATGCAGTTCATGTGTTTGACGGATCTGCTGAGAATGTTATTTCAATCAGCTCTTACATTGAGACTGTTGGTTTTTTTTCCAATCGACCGCTGTCAAAGGGCTTATAATCACCAAGTGAAGACGATGGTGTTCTTACTTGTGTCGACTCGCTGCTTATCTGTCTGTGGATTGTGTTGGAATCCCCTCAGAATCAGCTCACATTTGGCAAATTCCTGGTACCGAGCATTGGATGCTTATACATTCTGGGACTACAATGAGTCAGTTACCCCTGGTGACTCGTACTGGATTCAACATGAAGCCCTGCAGACGATACTGACAGTGTGGGGTACACTCACTGGGTTTTCTTGGCTATCATTACTTTTACATGATTGCATTTCCATCATGGGAATCATCATCATCATGAGGATTTGACCTGGATTGGTTATGAATGAGAACTGGATTTCCGTTCAGCACCACACACAGTATCTATCGACAATGAATTGGACCTATATTGGCTTGCTGCAGACTTCGCCGTCTTCAATCCGTGTGCGATTCACTGATTTTGGTCTCAATTCAGTCACATTCTGTCCCATAATCTGGCATCTGGTCTCATGACTGCAAATGACACCGACCAGTTTCATATATCTTGGACTCCATGAAGGGATACCCTATTTTTTGGACGCTCGACGACATGGCGACACTCGTTTTCTGTTTTCTGGCAGTGGGATGTCAGATCCTGATTTCATCATGGATCATGGCACAGTTGTCCTTAAGCTGTGAAAGTGCTGCCCTGGGTCGTTGTGGGTGCCGGAGGGCTCGGGGCCGGCAAGACCAGTGGGGCAGGCACGCGAGGAGTCTCCCTGGATGTTGTTATTGGGTGTAGAACCGGACACTCGGACACCAACGGAGGCGAGAGCAGCGACAACAGAAGCAAGGTCCATGCTGATTGTGGTCCGGCAGAAAATCCCAGTCTATGAAGAAAATTGAGGGGAATTATTCTAAATACATCTGAGTGTCCAAAACTGTCCGAATGAATTTAAATAATCCATTTATGTAAAATTGTCGCCCGATCTGGCCCGCGAGCGCGCGTCAGCGGCAAATGGCGATTCCAGCTAAAATAGCGGAATGCGGCGGATTTACGGGAAATGGACCGCGGAATCAAATCCGGCATATCAGAAATATATAGGAAATATCCTGTGACTGAGCTGCGAGGCGGCAATTCCGCCGAAGCAAAGAAAATGACCAAAATGTAGCCAATCTGGGCAGAATGTCTGAAAATCTGAGCAGATGGGGCTAGCTGCACTTACACTCCCCCTCCAAAAACACACTGGGGTGTGTCGCTACGTCAACGAAGAACGTAGTGCGGGTAAGTCCCAGAAAAACATAGAAATGTAGCCTCGATGGGGCGAAATCTGCTTGATCTGACCTGATTTGGGCTGAATTGGCACTGAATCAGGCTGGATGAACCTTAAATGAGACAGAATGAGAAGTGACGAACAGTCCTCCGTGCAGTAAAACATTAGGTCAAAGGCTAGAAAGCATGTAAACGTATCGAGAATCGATACCAAACCATGCATTGGTTGAGAATGAGGTAGATTATTGGTGGATTGAGTGGGGGGATCAAGAATTGGAGTGACATCTCAGCGCTCTGGCACAGTTTCGCTGTCGCGGGCACGCTACGGTGTCCTCGCCGAACTCTACATCGTGTTATCCCGCTTTTGTCGTTCTGAAAACTGCAGCATGTGGCTCAGATTTGGCGCATCTGGTGGATGATCACAAGATTCAGCAAAAATGAGAATGAATTTGAGCAGAGATTGAGGGGATTAAGCAATCACAGAGAGGTTAAACAAATACACATGTAGTCTACAGACCCTAAGTGAACCACCGAAGGTAGAGATGTTCTTCTGTTCACTTAGATCTAAACAGATCTTCGAGAAATGATGGGAGATGACAAGGAAATCAATCTAAATTGTCCTAACATGAGTAAATTCCCTGGGATGAAGGTGAAATGAAGCGGAATGTGTACAACTGAAACTACCAACACCTTCGTTTAGACTAAAGTAAATATATATTGTCGTTTATTCAGCTCAATCGTGCTTTCCGGCACGTTGGTTCGCGAGCATCTAACAGATTCTATCAAAATGTGGATCATGTGATGATGCATCATGATGGGACATGCTGGCCCTGGATCCTTGGCATGTAACGCGCCGAAGGTTCACTGATGGCGCTTTACTGACAGTATATAACTGAGAGACACCGAATTTACAGTGGCGGTGGTGTCAATCGACTTGGACAAGGCCAATCTTACGATGGAGTCCCACAAGACACTTGGATTCACCATTCTCGACAGTTTCAGGTCGGATTGAGCTCACATTGGCGTGTGCCAAAAATACAACGAAGCTTACGGACTTCAGAGGTTGCTGTTAGAAGTCCCTAGAGCTCCTAGATGAAGATTGTCTGAACAATTGACGTCTGGGTTTCGTACAACAGTGGCAGAATGATGGACAAACCTGAGAAATTCAAGGTAAATTTGAGGATCCTGGATCTGAATCTGGACTTTGGCGTCAGCATCACAGCAAATGAAGGTGAGATCTGAGGTCCTGGTGTCGCCTCTAGGGCAGCCAGTATTACAGGGGTTGCCTGTAGGGGTGAATGTCGCTGGCCAGCGTTTTGATTATGTACATTTGCTTCCATCTGCACGAGTAGCCAAATCCCAAAGATGCACAGACCAACAGAGACAAGATTACCCCGAATCTGCCTGAATTAAGCCTGAGTTTGGTTTTTTCTGAACACGGCAGCACACTCCGTCAGCGTATCTACGCCTTGTCTGCCGAACGGAGACCAAAGAAAAGTTGATTGACGTCAAATTATCAAACATTCGCAGTTCTCCACATCATGACATAAACAGAAAGAATGAACAGTGGATTGAGCAGAATGTGGTAGGATGGCTTCCTTAATTCGGCCAAGCTCGAATGCATGTGACCACCAACCTGTCTGGCCTGGCCCTCGTACGGCTTGGGCGCTGCAGATCAGCTGCCGAACTTGAAGCTTGGTCCTCATTTGGTTCCTGGGCTGGCCTGACCGCAGGAGGGGGGATCGACGGATCAGCCCTGGAATGTGGCTGCTGAGGGCCGTAAAAGGCTGGATCTCGATTCACCACAGGTCGTTTTCCGTCGCTCTCCACTTGTCTGTCTGGTTTCGACAAACAATCTGTCAGGAGTACACCAATTTCGGGGTGCTTCTTCAAGAAGTCAATGAACCCCTTGGTGTATCCATGGACAAAAGATTGGGCTGGTTCCCAGTTGTTGTGACTGGAATCAAAGCCCCTCCACTCACACAGAAATTCCCATTCGCCCTTGGCGTCACGTCTTGCTTCAACAATCCTCTTGAGTTCGTACTTTCCCCCTTCGATGACCCGATCGGACAAGTGTTTTGCAGTCCAAAAAAGGGGTTTAACTCGATCCTTGGGGGAGGGGATCTCTCTCTTAAGGCGATCGCCCGAAACGTCAATTTCCCTGCTGACATCCACACGAATCCTCCACCTGTTCTCACCAAGACGTGCTGTAACAGCAAATGGCCCCTCCCACAAGGGAAGAAGCTCGTCATCTCCGTCCAGGGTGGTTTCGGATTTTCGAAGCCAAACTCGATCATCGACTTCAAAATTGTGGGGGTTCTTTCGACCTTGATTTTGAACCCAAAGCCAGTCAGCTTGATGCTTCTCGATTAATTTCGACACAGATTTATCTGCTCGTTGGACTTCGTCCAAAAACAGCGAAGCATCCTTACAGGGGCGAGGATTATTCAACGGCATGTTCCACCAACACTTCTTTCGTCCAAAGACAATTTCATTTGGAGAAAGGCCATGATACAAAGGTGTGTTGTGGTAACGGCGAAGCAATGCGAAGAGAACTTCCATCCAATGGAAATCCTTTTCACTCGCGAGCTCCTTACGAAGCATATTAATTATTGAGCGGCCGGCTCTTTCGCCAGGCAGCGCTCGATGCGAGTGGATTTCACACCTGAGGTGGTGGATTCCAAGGCGAGCACATAATTCTCTCCACCATTCGGAGGTGTACTCTTTGCCTGAGTCCGTAACCACCTCGGATGGGACGTCCCAACCTCCCATCCAGGTCTGCGCGCACCATTTGGCGGCAGCCTTGCCAGTCATCGACTCGATGTTGCAAGGCAACACCTGCATGTAGCCGGAATGACGGCACTGAATAAGGAGCACACCATTGACCTTTTTATTAGTCCAATGGCACTCTTCGTCATCGAGTTCACCGAGATAGAAAAAATCACTGGTGACTCTGTTAAAGAGACGCTCCGGAATAGGATGAGGCCTCAGATGGCCGTGCTTCTTCGCGCTGGGGGGCGCCGAGACAGCACATTGGGCACATCCGGCTGCTACTTTCATGCAATGAGTGTAGAGCCTCGATCCAAACAACCTATGCTTAATCATCGACCACAGTCGACGGCCATGTGCGTGGGGGGACTCCCATTTGTGCCACCAGTTTAACACTCGGGGGGCTAGGGCGTCTGGCACACACAATTTACCCTCCATCCACAGCTTCCCCCCATCCAACGAGTACTCAGCAAAAATCCCATCCCTGTGAGCATCTTTGGATTTGAGATTTCCAAAGACCTCTTTAAACATGGGATCCTGCAGGTAATCGGACGTCCAGTCACGGATGATCAGGGAATCCTTAGGCAGGGGTGGAGTTTTGGCCGGATCTCGACGCTTAATGCCCTCGATCAACCGAAATCGACTTACTTGTCGGGTATAGTCAAACCGTTTCACACTCCCTGAGGAGGGATCGGTGACTTTTTCCACGACTTTCAGCGTTTTGGTGCAGATCTCGTGAGCATGCGCCGGATCTGTGATGGCCGTGATGTCGTGACACGGCAATGCGTGCTGTTTAACAGCGCACTGCATGCATGCACGTCGAATGAGTTTCTTTTCTTCCTGATCCCATTCGATGATTACATGGCGGTCCTGCTCCGTACCATGGATGTTGGTACTTTGCAGCCCCTCTGAGGCGGGGTAAGCCCATCGGCTCAGAGCATCCGCTACCGTGTTATGTTTTCCAGGCAAATACGACACATGGAGGTCAAACAGAGAGAGAAATTCGTGCCATCTGGCCCGTCGACCAGCTGGGCTCGCGACAGTATCAATGTGTTCGGTGGCCCAATACTCCAGAGATCGATGATCCGTCAGGACCTCGACTCGATTGGTGCCAACCCACGATTGGTACTTTTTTAAAGCACAGATGATGGCATACGTTTCTTGCTCACGCGGCGACCATTGCATTTGGCGTGGAGCTAGCTTCCGAGACCAAAATGCAAGAGGGTAGTGATCGCCGGTGGCTTCATCAACCTGTTCAAGGACAGCTCCGATCGCGTACCTAGATGCGTCGGTTCTAATGTAGAAGGGTCGGTCAAATTGGGGCACATGCAACGTGGCGACTTCGCAGAGGGCTGCCTTCAAGTGATGGAAGGCCTCCTCGCACTCGTCAGTCCACTTGACACGAACCTTTGAACCTGCCTTGCCCGCATCTCTCCCTACCTTCAATAATTCAGTGAGGGGGGCAGCAAATTTGGCATAATTCGGCACAAAAGTGTGGTAAAAATTGCAACAACCCAGGAATCCTCTCAACTCCGTGATCGTCTCAGGGCGCTTCCACTTCTGAATAGCGACGAGCTTCCCTGGACTGGGTCGTCGAGTGCCATTCTCTAGGAGAGAACCACAAAATTCGACTGATTTTAAAAAAAATTTTCCCTTCTTTGGCCCACAAATCAGCTATCAAGAATATCCAAAACTTGGTTCAGCTGCTTCTCATGTAGGGCCACCAGCTCGGCTTCGGTCAGTCCCTCCCCCTCCGTCGCGATGATTATGTCATCTATGTACACACTCACGAAGGCACGAAGCTCAGGATGGGTTGTGAACAGCACATCCTCCATCATTCTTTGAAAAAATGAGGGGGCGTTCTTCAATCCCATGGGCATGACGGTCCACTGGACTGGGCCACATGGCGTGCACATACAGGTAAGAGGTCTGCTGTCCTTCCTCAACGGCATTTGGTGAAAGCCGTGACGGAGATCCAGCACAGAGAACAAACGACCTCTTGCCCTCTTGGCGATTTCCTCCTCAATGAGGGGCAGGGGGTGTGAATCCGCCTTTGTTTCGGCGTTGAGATTGCGAAAATCAACCACCATTCGCCAACCATCAATGGTGTTCTGGTCTGCAGGCGGTGGCTTCGGGACTGTGAAGGGTGAACAGCACCATTCGCTGGTCATACAACCCTCAAGCCAACCAAATTCCCTGAGATTTCTCTCGATGATTTTTCTGAGAATCTCATGTTTGTGTCCATGATTTTCATAAGGGCGCTGTTTTTTTGCCTTGTACCCTTCACGAAGCTCGATGAAGGCTTCACCGAACTGTCCACGGACAGGGGGGTCTTTGATCAACTTTCCTGAAAGGGTTGTATCCTTCCGTTCCTCAAAAATCTTTTCTCTTGACTTGGAACACAATTCAGTGTCCACCTGATCGCCAGGGATTACTGTCGAAAAAACTTTGGCGACTTCTTCGGCTTTGGCAGGAAGGATCTTCTTACGGATGTCCCTAAACAGGTCCGTATCCACTGCCTCTTGAAGATAGGTGGGTCTTGTGTCGAAATCCCAGAGATTTTCTTCGTGATCCAGCTCCTCGAAAGGATCCATGAAAGCTTCCACAGGGGGTTTTTCTTAAAAAACTCTGAATTTGCGGCGCGATTGGAGATTTTTCCTCGCCCGTGCACTGAAGATTCTTTTCGATGTCGCCCGTATTGGGGAAGAGGGAGACGAGGCGGATCCATTGGTCGTTGAATCACCTTGGGTATCTGACGAACAAAAATCAGAAAAAATAGATTCATCATCAGTACCACGCTCAACCTCAGATTCTGACCCAACACAAGAATCAGTACCAGAATCAGCAGAATTAGAGTCAGAAAGCTTTCCATCCACCAGGAATGCAAGCGAACTCCAGGACCGCTGTGGCAGGGGACCTGTGTCGTCCCTGGCATACAGCTTAATCTTCCTGGGAAGTTCGATGTAATCTACACAAATGTCCTGTAATTCCTGAAACCAAGGCTTGTCGTCCCACAAGGGCACAACTAAAATTGCCTGGGTTTTATCTTGCTTGATTTTGTGGATGACCTGCTGGATTAAGTGAAACGGAGGATTAATCCACAACTTCTTGTCCCATTTGTGGGTCCAAGCGTCGCTGAAGTGCTTGTCAAAGCGCTTGTTCATACGGTTAGCAAAGGCATCATACTGGGGCCAAAAGGAATGATGTTCATGAAAGTATTCACAAATTGTATCACGCCATTTGTCGACAACTCTGTAGGATGAAGAGTGCCAGCGCGAAGGGCGTCGTGGCTGGGAGTCCCTACGAAGACATTCTAACTCTTGGGAGTAATCGGCACTCCCATTCACCTCTGCAATGGTGACATCTTCACCAAATTTTGGTGTCACTTTTTGCTTCAAAAATTCTTCTGCACTTTTAAACCCTGCGTGCAAAAAACGAAATTCAGGACGCTCCAAGGGACCTGACTCCAGCAAAAAACAACGACGATGACCTACGGGCGCTACCCTGTTCTTGCGAAGCCAAGGATGCCCCAAATAAAGGTCATACTTTATGTCAGCACGATAGAAGTAGTCATCCTTAAGGACAACTTCTTCCACATTTTGCTCTTCCCAAAGGTCTTGAGCGACCAAATGGGTTGATATATAACAACCGCGTTGCCCACCTGCGAGAGAATGTCCAGAAACTCCCTCGAGGATAACAGGATGAGGCGACTCGAACACGCAGTCGTCGGGTAAGAATGCATTGGATTGGAGATTTACCTCTGATCCATTATCACACAAACAAGTGGCGAGGTGGAAATTTCCCTTGCAATCAGAGACCCACAGCTTTGTGACAAACTGACGAGCCCTGTGCTTGGACTGTACACCAACCTCGTCCACTACAACAGAAGGATCCGCTGCCGGATCCAGGGGAGAGGAGACAAGCGACCCTACATCAAGTAATGGTCGATCAGGAATTTGGGGATCATGCCTGAAATCGCCTGGGGAGGGGCGATTTTCGTGGCTCCCCTAGGCGTTCTGACCTCCAGCGGCTGCGTTAACATTGTGAACACAGCCTGTTTCGTCGATCCATTCATCTTGGAACGGATCATCCGCTGGATTCAGAGCATTTTCGACGTAATCTCGATCCGCATCAGACACCTGGTCTGCACCTGAGACCTGATCCACACGATGGTTGCCCTTTCCTCGTCCACGGCCACGGCCGCCGGATGATGGGCCACCACCGTCGCCACGCCCTCTGCCCTTACCAGAGAAGGGGGTTCCCGAAGGATTTCCCTTACCTTTACCCTGTGATCCTGGAGCATTTCCTTTGTTTGTACCGGATTGAGGGGTTTGGCCTGGATTTCGATTTCCGCCTCCGGCGTTGACATTGGGACCTGTCTGGCCGTTTGGCTGTCCACCGGAGCCGGATGGAGTCCGATTCCCTTTGCCTTGGGACCCGCCAGGGCCTCCAGTATTTTTGTTCCCACCGGAGGGAGTCGAATTACCCTTTCCCCCCTTGGCACCATGCACCTGTCTGTCATTCCTGTCTGAATTCTGAGGATTACTGACATTTTCACCAATCACCTTGTGATCGTAAGCAGACCATCGGTGATTAGCAGTGGAATGCGTCTTAGCTCGGTTCGTAGAACCTAAAAGAAGACAGATGCTACAATGATCCTGAACATTCCGGGTGTCATTCACCTTTTTGTTGCCCTTTTGGGCCCCATTTTGGGTGTTTTGCTGGGTATTCCTGTTTCCCCCAAGACCTTCATGGAAATTTTGATTGGCGGCGTCAGCGAGCCTCTCAACCTCTTCCCACAGTTCCTGCGGAGTGAACAAAAACACCCAGTTCCTGGCCTTCAGGCGATGGCCGTGAAAACTTACTCCCCTGTTGAGAACTTGGACAAACAAGTCCCGATCCTCGTGTTCATTGAACTTGATTTTCCACGTGTTTTCAGTGAATTTCACCTTGGTAAACGACGTGGGGGAGCACTTTTGAAGTGCCTCCCTGACTGTAAACCGGTTGGCCGAGGCGTCAAAGCCATCGATCTCCGCCCACCAGGTCTTGACCTTTTCTTCGGATTGTTTATTCCGAAGGGTGGCGGCGGTTTCAGAGGGGATCTTGTCAAAAATCAGATTTTTCAGCTCGGCACTGGAAAATGTTTCGCCTGAATGTTCAGATTCTTCTACGAGATTCCAGAAGCGCTGTCTCTTGTCCTGCACCTCGTGCAAGATTAATCGAGAGAAGGAAGGAAAATTCTTCAACATCTGGTGGTAATGGTCCTCTGGCAGTCGAGATCCACGTACCTCCAACTGTTCCCACACCTCATCAAAGGTAAGGGGGGAACTTGAATCTTCACGATCACTCCAGGTCCTGAGCCAAGTGTTGGCCGGCGCTCCCTCAAGGCAGTCCAGGAGGGCCATCAGGAACTGATCATCCTGGAGCTTTTGAGTCTTAACCAACAGTTTAAATTCCCGTTGGAACTGAGGCCAACGTCTGGGGTTTCCATTATACTTCGGTTGCTTGGCAACCTGACGAAGTCGCAATGAAGTGGGATTTAGGAGTGAATCCAGCCCAACACCGGCCGTAATGGTAGACACCTTGGCGGCATCATTAGCCACACCAGCTCCGGCGAGGGTCTGGGCGAGCAACAACTGGGCAATTGCATTGGAATCAACAGCAGGAAGGGTAGTACGGGAGGCAGTTCTTTTGGCATTCTGTACCTCAGTCCTAGCCTTCGCCGATCTACTCTGTGATCGAGAGATTGTAACCCTTTCCTTTAACTTAGTCCTGCTGATCCGTGCATCGGTGGTCTTAGAGTCCACCGAAGGAGCAATCGAAAAAATTTCTGTCGCCTCCTCCGACGGTTCTGTTGTCTGATCCACCGATGATGCGCCCTCAGACCTCATGTGGGTCTTGAAAAGATCTTTAATTCCCAGCGTCTGGATGATGAGTTGCATTTGATCTTTGAGCAATTGGAGCTCAGTATCTCGCTGTAATCTGCAAGAGCAGTCGGCAGGACAGTACATACCGTGTCCTGAAGGACCTGAGCAGGCTGTCGGACCGCTAATCTCAGTGGTTCGCAGCCAGGAGTCCACTTGGGGAGCTCCTTCAGTCCTAATTTCCAGGCTTGCCTGCCTAGCTGCCTCTAAGATTCCTTCCTCAACCGCGGCGGCTAGATCGTCGCGGATGGAAACAGAGGGATGAGGGGCGGAGGGCCCGGCAACCGGTGCCTTGGTCTTCTCCTTCGGGAAGGGGCTTGCCTCCCAGATCTGCAAGAAAATGGCAAAAGATTCATCTTCTTGAGAACACCACCACATCCTGGTATTAATTTCTTCTTGAAGAAGGAAAAAATATTCAAATAAAAAATCAGAGGCGATTCTTTCTTGTCCTATCAGCTTAGACGTGGCTAATAGACACAGGGCCTCAAGCGCCTCAAGGTTACGGGCCACTTCCGAAGACAAATGGTTGTCCCATTGTGCCCATGAGGCTGGTCGATTATAGGTTGGTACCTCACCTGGACCACCCATCTCAATGTCGTCAATGTCGGCATCGATGGTCACAAAATGTGAACATTGGTACGGAGAATTAGTACCTGCCAGGTCCGTAAGCTCCACCGGAGCGTTGCCATTAGCGTAAGCTGGGAGATTCCAGCTGCTTGATGGCCAATTTCGACTGGGATCTTGATTGTAATCTGGGCCTCCACAGCTGCTGATTTGTGTCCTTCTTGGGCAATTTGGGCTAGCGCAAGGCATTCCTCTCAAGGCCTCGTTCGCACAGCACCACGGGAGCGTGATCGTTACGTCTCCGGAGGTGGCGGAGTCTACGGGGACATACTGAGGGGCTAGCTGTGGTTGGGACACCAAAGGAACAACATTCAGGTAGCCTCTGCTACCATGAAAGTGCTGCCCTGGGTCGTTGTGGGTGCCGGAGGGCTCGGGGCCGGCAAGACCAGTGGGGCAGGCACGCGAGGAGTCTCCCTGGATGTTGTTATTGGGTGTAGAACCGGACACTCGGACACCAACGGAGGCGAGAGCAGCGACAACAGAAGCAAGGTCCATGCTGATTGTGGTCCGGCAGAAAATCCCAGTCTATGAAGAAAATTGAGGGGAATTATTCTAAATACATCTGAGTGTCCAAAACTGTCCGAATGAATTTAAATAATCCATTTATGTAAAATTGTCGGCCGATCTGGCCCGCGAGCGCGCGTCAGCGGCAAATGGCGATTCCAGCTAAAATAGCGGAATGCGGCGGATTTACGGGAAATGGACCGCGGAATCAAATCCGGCATATCAGAAATATATAGGAAATATCCTGTGACTGAGCTGCGAGGCGGCAATTCCGCCGAAGCAAAGAAAATGACCAAAATGTAGCCAATCTGGGCAGAATGTCTGAAAATCTGAGCAGATGGGGCTAGCCGCACTTACAAGCTGACCCTTCGTCACAAAAGTGATTTTACTGATCGTGCTGCCGCTTCCGCAGCTTCTGCCGCTTCTGCCAGCAGTTTCCGCAGCTTCCGCAGATTTTACGACGGCTTTTTAATAAGTTTAATAAGTTACTTAGTTTAATAGCTAATAATGTTAGATCACTAATTACTAAAGCCGTCCAAATGCAAAATAATAAGGTGCAATCAGCAGTGAAATCAGCTTCCGTGTAGAGGTTTGGGTACTAGTGCAAAACCGCATTGAGAATGCTATGGGTTAACAATTGAACTTCGTTCCTTGCATACATGTGCCTTGGTGTCGTGCATTCAACCAAACTACGTGTTTTTTGCGCAACAATCACTTATGCTTGGTTTTGGTAAGTGAAATCAGCTTCCGTCTAGAGGTTTGGGTACTAGGGTGCTCCCCGAAAGGTCAAAAACGCATTGAGAATGGTATGGGTAAATAATGATTGCAAGTTAGAAGGATAAAGGCATTCAGTGGAATCAGTGAAAAAGTTGTGAAAAAGAAGTGGAATCAGTGCAAGCAGTTAAAAAAGATGGGGTGCCCAGAGGTGCCGTCCCGGTTGTGCTAATGCGCATTTTGGCTGTGGGGAACACTTATACGATAATGATTTATGTCCAAGGTGGCAAGTTAGAAGGAAGTGAAATCAGTGAAAAAAGTTCTGAAAAAGAAGTGGAATCAGTGAAAGCAGTGAAAAAAGATGGGGTGCCAAGAGGTGCCTTCCCGGCTGTGCTAATGCGCAATTTGGCTGTCGGGAACACTTATACAATAATAATTTATGTCCAAGGTGGCAAGTTAGAAGGAAGTGAAATCAGTCAAAATATTCTTAAAAAGAAGTGAAATCAGTTTTGTGACGAAGGGTCAGCTTAAGGACAACGGTGGGATCAGGATCATGCGTGTACATTCTTCACTCAGAATTTCAATTTTCGAGTTTTCGAGCTTGAACGAAGCTGTTTCTGTGTGCCCTAAGGTACCTATGCGTTTCATTCAAGTCGATGGCCATCGCGAAACACAGATCTCAGCACAACTTTGCTCAATTCAGCTCAATTTCTCGCATTTTGGCATATATTAGTCGGTTTTTGCTCACTTTTGCCATTTCTTTCACTTCACTTGACCCAGTCTGACATACTAGCGTATGTTTTCGGAGAGGGGGTTTTACGGCAGCAGTGACAGCACTCAATTTATACGTCAATGTGATCAAAATTTCAATGATTCTCAGATGTACATTAGTGCAGTAAATTTTCCGCTTGTTTTCGTGTTTTCCGTTCGCCGCCAGATGTCGCCTGTGAGCGCGCGTCGAGTCGCATTTGTCTTTTGTGATTTCCCAATCGGATTTATTTAAATTATTTCAAATGATTTCACTTTGAGTCATTATGTGCGATGGATGCACAATGAGATTTTTGTAGACCAGGTTTTCTGACTATTCATATTCCACCATGGAGTTCAATGGGCTAACAAGTGCTTCGCATATGCCACTCCCAGAGGCTGGATATGGGTCTGAAGAGGGTCAGTTGGGTTGCAAGATATCAGGGGCAGTGTCGGGCGTTACGACCCCTGAAGCATCAAGGCTACAGGCTTCGCAGTTACAAGAAAGATCCGCCACTATGCAGCGGTTACAACAGTTCTGTCTCTCACAAAGAGGGTTAGTCATGTGGGTATAGGGCACACCTGTGGTTACCTCCACGTTGAGGGCATTTAGCACTCGTTTGTACCACCCAGTGTCACTGCGGATGCGTACATCTTCATCAGAGTGCACCTGCTTAGGTGCCCCATAGGGTTCGAACCATTGTTCCACCAACATTTTCACAGTCTGCTCATCTGTGATTTTCTTATTGCAAGGGAACACACGGGTGAAGCGAGATAGGCCACAGGTGACCACTAGGCAACTATCATAGCCGCTGAAGCGAGCTAGAGCGTGAATGAATTCCACATAGAGAAGAGAGTTAGCACAATAGGGTATGGGTAAGTTGGAAATCAGTCCCCTATCCCTACTGTCGCTCTGCTTGCTGGCGTGACAGCCACAAGCATCCACAATGGTCTGCATACGAGACCTCAGTTCAGTCAGGGTTAGACTAGAGTAGAAACACTCGCGGAAGAAATCCACTGAGCGATTAGCGCCAGTGTGACCAGAGCTGAGATGGGACCACTGTAGGCACCCATCAAGTCGGGCCTCAGGTACAACAATACGGTCCTCGTAGAAGAGGTACTGGTTGTTTTTATACCACTGGTGCCCGTCAATGACACGGGGTTCGAGACCAGTGCTGAGGGTCTGGAGAATTTCTGTATACTCAGACTGATAGTCGGTTAGGCTCCAACCCTCCAGGATTCCAGCAGTGCGCATGGACGGGTCAAGCTGGACATCCATACGCGGGAAAGCCTCCTTGGCGAGCGCCTCAGAGCTCTCACCTATAAGCGCATCGAAGTTATTGCGCGATATATAGTCACACAGTTCATTCTTTATACCGGGGATATGATGAACTGTCAGCCTGAACTGGCTCAGGTAACTCCACCATCGCTTTAGTTTTGCCTTCTCTGGTGGAGGGCCTTTCTGAAAAGACTTCACAGGTTCCTGGTCACAGAGCCGGACAATAGGGTTAGATCCCAGGAGTCGGGATTGTTACGAAAGCACCAACATACCGGCCAGGAGTTCCTCGTCATAGGTGCTGTAATTGGAAAGCGCTTGGTTCCATTTCCAATTCCAGTGTCCCAGTGGCACCAGCCGCCACTCACTGGTAGGATGGTCATGTTTCAAGGAGCCATCACGGTTTAGTCCGCTAGTACGATAATGGCAGTGGGTTAGTTCAGCGGGGTTAAGCTCCTGCCATTGGTAGATCCTTGCACCCCCCCCTACATCGCTGGCATCAGTGATCAGGACTATCTCGGCCTTAGGGCGGGGTACTCCCAGGCAGTTGGAGGAGGCAATTTTCTTCTTCAACTCCTGGAAACACTCCTCCTCTCTGGCGGTCCACCTCCAGGGAGTCGTTTTCTTGATTAGGTCAGTGAGGGGGGCAGAGGAGTAGGTGAAATTGTGGATGTGACGCCTATAGAAGTTACAGGCGCCCACAAAACTCCTCAGGTCGTGTAGACCCTTCTTAGGGTCATCGCGAATCTGCATGTCCTGTAGGGTCTGCATCTTAGACGCGGCTGGTTTCCACCAGCCATACCCCACGTCGAAACCCAAATATTCCATCTCCTCTTTCATAAACTCACATTTTTCGAGTTTGATTCGGAGATGGGTTTCTTGACAAACAATGAAAAAATTCACGGAGGAGAAGGACATGGTCCTCTCCTGTATTGGTTGCCCACCTCACTTTCTGAGTCTCTTTTTTTTTTCGATTGACCCTCAGAAATTTCTTGATGGATCCACCAGCAGTCCAGGCTGCTCGGTGATTAACGAAAATCCTTGGCTGTTCAAGTACAGGGCTGATCCCGTGGGGCCGTGGATTACCGTCAAAAGTCCCAAAGCCGCAATTTGGAGCCGAGGCAAGCGAAACAACCTTGCCGCCAATTTTATTTGCCTAGCGCAAAGCCGCAATCGTGAGCGCCGTCCTAGTTGCCTAGCTTCGCAAAGCTGTTTTCTTGGCAATGTCGCAAGTTGGGCCCAAGGAAATTTCTGCAAAGAACAAGACCGAAAGCAAACAGCTAAAGTCCGTGAAAAATTTCATTGCTCGAACTCAAGCTAAAGTGGACGCCAAACTGACTCAAAGTCGGCTTCTCCCTACGCTTTCGCCCGCCAAGCGCGAGAACGAACAATTTCACCCTTCACTCGACCTTTCCGCGTCACGTGAGGAAGGCACGTCATCCAAAGTTATTTCAGACGATCAACAACCCGAAGATGTCGCAAAAGAACTCTTTCCACTCGCCGAGACAGCGGCCGCCAAAGGAAAAGGAGCACAAGAACCACAACATCAAGTCCAAGCGCCCGCACCGCCAACCAACTCCGAGAAGGTGCAAGACTCCGTGCCCAAAGGCACACACGAGAACACCGAAGGAAGCCATCCACGTGATGCCGAAGAGTTGAAACAACAAGAAGAATGTCGCGAAGACCCGTGTGGAGATTCGGCAATGAACAACAATGCCGTCCTCAACGACAACGCAAGGAGAACCAATGAGGTTCAGCCCGACAACTCCCTCTTAACGCCACGTGAGGAACAATCTACGCCAAGCGCTATTCCGTCTCCCGAAGGAACACACGAAAAGGCCAAAGACGGAAAAGACCCTACTCCCGATGAAGCGGATGGTATTTCCGGAAAACCCTTCTTCAACCCTTCCCTTGCCCCGGATGGTGTCTTTGCAAAATTCTTGGTTAAACATAAAAGTGAGATCAACAAACACGATCAACAAGCACTATGGGGAGAAACGCACTCCCATGACACCTTAGGAATTGATACAAATCAACCCGTGTTGGAGAAGCACCACAAGCAAATCATCTACGACCAAGTACACCCAACAATAGACCTTTGCTCGAGCGACGGGTGCACCCTTTTCCATGACATTGATTGCTCCGGCAACAATGCCTACTCCACGATTGGACAGGACAATTTTAGGTACCTCAAAGACATCCTTCATCACCACCCAAAATTCTACATTTTTCCACACCCACAAGATTGCTACAACTCCAAATACAAATACGGCAACAACTTGACCGAGTAGGCCCATGCCATCAACGAAGCCTTGCAAGAAGCCTTTGATTCTGGTGTTGTGTACGAAGGCTCCTTCATTCTCCCCGGAATGGAAGACAACCTTTCGGCGGAGACCCTCTGCATGAACCCCTTGAACCCCGGCATGATCTCCCTTGCCCCTTGGGTATGTGGAGTAGACCGGCTTTCGAATGCCAATACGTACAACCCCGTGCGGCTCCACTTGCTTGACTCTCCTCAATACCCATATTTCCACCTTCACCTCTCCACACGTCACAAGCACCACGCACACATCCGCTACGGTGACATCATGCACCCTCAGACTTCCCTATAATGGGCTATAAATAAGGTAGATGGCACCGTCCAAGTGGCCGCGGTGCGCACAACGCTACGATTCGAAGTTGCACGGCATTTGCTTCCGATCTTCACCGTCTCTTCTCCAAAAGAGCTCTCCAAAAAATCCAAGCGGGAAAGAGGAGAGTATAGGGGGCGCTGTGGTAACGCCCGGGACATTTTTGTCCTCGTCAACCGCCTTTTCCATTTCGAAAATAACCACATCTTGGTTAACTCCAAAAATGCTTTCTTTCCGGAGGAACGCATACAGCCTCTACAATCATCCTCCGAACATATGTTCCGCTTTGACTACACCATTCCAACCCCCCTCGCCGAGAAGCTTCTCTCCACCATCTTACAACACCCTTTGTGGACGTTTGGCAAAGTCTTTTGCATCCGTGGTTCCGATGTATGGAAGGACAAAACTTTCAAAGTTGTCCCTTTTAAAGCATACAAGCAGGCCACGCCGGACTTCAAACAAATTGACGTGTGGAAATACCTCCTTACTAGCGAAGCCGCGCGACCGTGCGGTATCCTAGGGGCCATTCCCAGAACTCAACACGAGTTTTACGTGTGCATGAACTATCACAACATCCCCTTGCTCCCCCAACAAGACTCCCTCACTTCCATGAGTTACATGCTCTTCCAAGAGAATAACCTGGTCACGTATCGGGGCACTACGAGAGCCATGATCTCTTGGGGAGGATACTCCTCTTGGCGCTCCAAACACCCGGGACACAAAATGGACCTCTCTGCTTCTCCCCGAAAAGTGCACAAAGATGCCCCTCCCCCACCCTCCCCAGTGAAAGCCTGCTTCAACCCCCTCCCCGAGCCTCCTGATCCAGAACTGGTAGAAGTTCACGCCCCGTCATCCACGCCGACACGGCGGCGCGCGACAACCTTTTGGGTCCCGCCAACCCCCTAGTTTCAGAAGCCCAGGATTTCCTATCACGTGTCATCGAGGCGGCGACTGCCTACGGCAGCGCGGAACAACTAAGTCTCCCGGGGGACCATTACTTGTCCACAAGCAAGCCCCTCTCCCTCACAGAAAAGATCGCACAGCTCCACCTCCAAACATGAAAAAATTTTGACCCCATCCTGGAAATAGCAGGAGCCTTCATATCTAATGAATTTTTCTCAGAAGAGGAAGAAGCCCTGGTGATGTCCTTCAGTGCAGATGAAGATCACCAGTGGCTGTCCGAGGGGCACCGCACAATGCTTCATTTCGGATTCAGGTACAATCCAGAGTCAAGAGAAGCTGAACCTTTTGAACCGATCCCTCCTGAGTTTATTCAAGCGATTGGGCTACGGGCATTCTCTGCCTGCGCCCAGGTCCTGCCTTCCTCCCTCTTATGCCCCAATGTGTGGTCAGTGGCTCGATACCAGCCTGGCAGTGGCCTGAGGAGCCCTGTAGACGTCCCTCAACTAGGCCCCTATGTCCTGGATGGCTCCTTTGGGTCAGGTGCGGAAATGGTTTTCGAACCGCGTCCCCTCCCCGGATCCACCCTCTTTAAGAAAAGGCAAAAAGTCTTCCTACAGCGCCGCAGCCTCCTCCTGATTTCTGGGGAAGCCCGCGACAAGTGGAAGCACCAAATCCGGTCTCGCGACTATGACACAGTGGAGAAGCGGCGCATTCCCTGAGACTCCAGGGTATCCCTTGTCTTCCGTCACACTGGTGTAGGAACGGACCTCCATACGACATCCTCAGAGCCCCCTGACCCAGGGCAACATGAGACGAAATAATGAACCTACGCTCGGCGTCACCCTTCTGTGCACACGAGACGTGGTCTTCGCTTTAAGACCACAAATACCCTCCATCACCATTATTGCATGGTCTCAGGCATGGCAAGGCCATCGCTCTACCACTCCCCCTGTGCGTGACATGAATTCCTTCACCCTTGTGACCGCCAGGTATGCCCCGACCGGGCTGATCTGCGCTCACTGTGTACCAGACCACAAAGTCCTGTGGTTCCCCTTGTGGGAAGCTCTGATGAGTCTACCGAATGCTACCAGTCCCCATATTCTTTCTGCCCCCCTCCCACCCGTCAGTGCCACCGCAGGAGAAGTAACATGAGACAGTGTCAAGAGGACCTCGCCCGAGTGGGCGTGCACGGTGCCTCCCTCACCGCCACCGTCTCTCGCATCGCGGAGATTCTCCCTGTGGAGCAAGCACACATCAACCCGAGAATATTGGTCCCAGACACAACTGTCTCTACAGACCTGACTATACACCCCTCTCTTCGCACTGCCTGTGACACAGCCCTACAACACTCGCCCAAAGCATACGCACAAGCACTTCACTCACGGATTTCTGCACTAGAACAGTGCGACCCCGACCCCTCGATACAGAATGAGGACCCTGCCCACATACCAACACTCCTGACACCGGACTCCCCCCAGGATGCCTGGTATTCCTCCATTCGGACACCCTCCTTCCCTCCCCCCCCCCAAGTGCACAAGCCCTTCAAGCCTAAACGCTTGCGCCCCCCCCCCCCTCTCTTCCCTCCCTCCCGGCCATCCGTGTCGTGTCCTTCAACACAGCAAAGAGCCAGAACACGCCCGCGTCAATTTTGCATTTCCTAAACGAGGGATATGACATTATACTTCTTCAGGAGCTAAATTCTCCCCCTCTCCTCCCACAGCGGTACGCCTTCGGCAATGACCGCGCTAAAGTCTTCTCAAATGTCTGCAGCCACAAACACGGGGTGTCGGTCATTGCAGGCCCGCGCATCGCAAGATATACCAGCTGTGTCCCGCCCAGAGACAGCGACGGCCTTATCTGTGGTGCCAAAATATCCCTTCCGGAAACAACTCCCCTGCACGACTTCTCAGTTTACTCCCCCCCGGTGCGCACGGGGGCCCCAGCTCCGTACCGTGACACCATACAGCGAGTTCCTGCTTCTTATTTCAACGATCATCCCAATCACACCCGGGGGGGTGATTTTAACTGCGTTCTGGATCCCGAACTTGACCAGCACAGCTTGGTCGATCTACATGAGTGGCACTGGCTCAAGGGGGAAGTGGAATAGCTCCCATCTAGGTTGGTGGACACTTTCAGGTCAGAGCACCCCTCCCTCAGGCAGTATACCTGCTACGCAAGCGACCGCTGGGACAGCGAAGCAAGACTGGACTACATCTTTGCGACCCCTCGCCTTGTGTCGCACTTTCCTCTTCTGGATGCGTCGGTCCTCACAGACTACACCATCTCTGACCACCACCCAGTGGTTGCGGTCTTCCAGTGCCCCTCCCCGATCCTTCTGTCTCAGCCCCCACTCCCCCCTTGCATTTTTCGGAAGGTTTCTAGCGACGAAACGCAAAACTTCTCCAAAAGCGTACGGCTTATCTCCGACTGGTGCCGGGACCTACCGGACGCCCCTGCCAGGGCCCCATTGGAAGAGATCATCGCCGCCACTGATTCCTTCCTTATGCAGGTTGGGTCTGCGTACCACAAAATCACGCGTCCGGAACCGCAGCGCATGGACCAAGAGGGCTACGGCAAGCTCAGGAAATTATTACGCTCAGCCCCGCCTCCTTCTTCCCCGGCATTTCCCGAGCACATTGCGGAAGTTCAGTCCGTGGTAAACACCTTACGGTCCTCGGACGAAACCAAAGCTAGGAGAAAGCTTCAGAGTAGTCTGGTCCGGGGGGTCCAGATGAAAAGCACTGTTGCTCGCATCCTCTGCCCCAAAGATCTGGAGCCTCTCGTTGTCAGAGATCCAGCTACCAAAGAGCTCCGCAGTGACCTGGCAGATGTAGCTAAAGTTTTTGGGGACACCCTGCTTTATCTTGGAGGGCATCCAGATTACGCCCCCCCCCCAGGACTTCGTCGAAGAGGTCCTATCCCACTCGCCCACATGCCCCGTTTCTGCCAAGAGCAACTAGATACCTCCTGTGACCTGGCAGGAGTTCCTGAACCACTTGAAACACAGTAAGCCATCAAAAGCCGGGGGACCAGACAAAACAAAAAATACATCCTGGCCCTCTGTCCGGAACCCATTCAACGTATTTTCCACTCCATTCTAAACCGCTTCCTCCATTCACCGCTGCCACCGCACTGGCTATGCGCGAAAATATGTTTACTTTATAAAAAAGGCGACCCTTTCTCCCCCTCAAACTACCGTCTTATTGCCCTCCTAAACTGTATTTACAAACTCTTGGCCACTTTTGCCTGCAAACACCTGCGCGCTCAGGCTTTTGCACACGACATCCTTTCAGAAATCCAGCACGGTGGCCTTCCCGGCCACCAATGCGCTGATCATCTGTATCATCTCAAAGCCCTTTATGCAAAATCGAAGAAGAGCTACTCGCTGTTCATCGATTTCAATAAAGCCTTTCATTCAGTGCCTCATGGCACACTCTGGACCGTCCTCGAACGGGCAAATTTTTCTACTTCCACAATTTCTCTCATAAAGCAACTATACTCCTTCCCTCAAGACAGTCCCATCATCAATGGCCGCACTCCCCACGCTTATCTCCAAGCCAGAGGCCTCCGACTAGGATGTCCCCTCTCCCCCCTACTCAACTCCCTCTTCCACCATTTTTTTGCAACTGTGCCCCCCCCCCCCTGGGCAAACGCCCGCACTAGCCACCACGCTTACATCTACGACATCCTGATCAGAAGTGAGGACGTCGTCTACATCCAAAACAGTCTCAACTACTTCGATGGGCCAGCCAGGGACTGGGGTCTGGACATGAATGTGTCTAAAACCGAAGTCCACGCCAATGGCACAGCCCCCAAAAAAGAGTTTCTGACACCCAGGGGCTCGGAATTCCTCACGTACAACAAAAAAACGGGTCGCCCGCACACATGCTATAAATATTTGGGGGTTTATCTTTTCACTTACCACCAAGCAAGGGGCCTGTTTCACATGCTCAAGGCGGAGATCCAGAGTTATTTTGCCCGACTCTCTCCCTTGCCTCTTACACTTAGTGAGAAGGTCCGCCTGATGAATTCTCAGCTGGTCCGAGCACTCGCCTACCGCTTAATCACCCAGTCTCTTTCCCCAGACCAGCTCGAAAAGCTTCAGTCCCTCATCTGGGCGGGAGTTGCATCTCGAAGCATCACACGTCTAGTCTCCCCCAAAGACGGTTTTGCGGCTCGCCCAAAGGGAGGGTTGGGAATGAAATTTCTACCGCACAGCGTCCACGTTGCCACCGTGAACTATGGATTACGGGCCCTTTGCGGCCGTGCCCCAAAGTCAGTTGGCCCCCTGTACGTCCAGTCTTTACTCAGCTCGAACCAGAGGGCCTCAGATCCGGTGCAAAATTCTTTTATGGACTCCATCCATGCCCTAGGCATATCTTTCCACAGCATAGGCCCGTGGAGACCCACTGCTATTCGGGATCTAACGCCTGGTACCCAGCTAACCGTTAGGTTCAAAACAGGACAGGCCACAGGAAGAGTGACCGAGGCCACCTCCAAATGGGCCAACGTCTCGTTCCACGACGGGGACTACTCGGTGGATACCCACACGTCCTACACATGCCATGCCATGCCACGCCGTCATGGATTACTCCCGCCCATCTCACTTCGGGCTAGTCCCTAAATTTTTGCGCCCTCAAGAGACCATCCCCGAACCCCCAGCGCCACCGCACAACGCACACGCACTGGGAATTGGCCAACACAGCCATCTCTTTGCTCTGCAGGCACAACACTACCTAGAGAAGAAGTCTCTCGACAAGTGGGGATGCCACGATGCCGCGGAGGCACTAACCAGGCCGCCGACCTCCGGCCTACGGCGGGTGTGGCTATATTCTGATGGCTACTCCGGTGAGTCCGGCCATGCGGCCGCCGTCACGGCCTTTCTACCCGATGGTACAACCAGAGTCCTGTGCCTATTCTCACCGCATCCCTCTTCTCTGGGTTCGGAGTTCTGGGGGGCGGTAGCAGCCATTCGCTGGATCCACAGGGAACTTTCCCAATACGAAGTGTGTTTGTTGATTGACTACGAACAGGTGGTGTCCACCCTCCAGAAATGCCACGTCTGTAGGCCCAGCCCGTTCCAAGACGACACATGGACCGTCGCCGTACACAGCGCCCTACTTCTCATCACCAACCCCCTCCACATCATGTGGATTAAAGGTCACGCCACTTTTTATTGGCAACGAAATCTGCAACCATTTCTCCAAATTGGCAGCTCACAGCCTGATTTTCACCCCAGACCTCCTCCCCCCTCCCCCCTGGGTTCAGTGGCGGTACACCACCTGCCTGTCGTCCACAAGTTTAAGGTGCAGCAATTCAGCCACCTATTGCCGCAGCATTCCCATAACAACATAGCGGTCGGCCCCAGCTTCAGCCTGTACCATAAAGCTTCCTGGTTTTCGTCCCTGTCTTTCAAACTGGCGTCCGGGTGCTATAATGTGCACGGGTACCAGAGGAGCAATATGCTTCACGACTACCACTGTTCCAGGTGCGGACAGCACCATCCCTTCGACCCTCTATCCTGCCTGGCCTTCTGCAAAGCGTTACACCAGCACGTCCAGGCATACATCTCTTCCTGGGGGCCCCTTTTCAGCCCCATTGTCCTGCACTGGTGGCTCTCTGGACCCTCAAAGGCTGACCGCAGGAACTTCATGCGAACTCTGGTACCTAAGTCCCTATGGTCCTGCCTCTCCCAGCCTATCCCGGGCTCCACTCGCGCTGAGCACAGGGCCATGCTTGGCCTGGCCCTGGAGGAACGCGTAAAGCACCTGGACAAGGCTGTCCATCAAGCACATGACTGGCTGTGTTCAAATCCTCTCCCCTGGGACCCAATACTTTGGGCGCACCCCTCCGACCCTCTCAACCCCTTCTCGGTTTCGCACGCTGACCATAGACCTTAGTGCTGACCATGAATTCTCAGAGGAGCTTTTTCGACCTCAGAAACCCCCCCACAAATTTTACGCCGCTGTTTCGCGAGGTCGCAAAATTTAGGACACTCACAAAAAACGAAGAACAATAGAGTCGCGACGGCGAAGAAGCTGAGCGTTGCTTGCCCCAAAACACCTAGCAAAGTGCGTGCCCTAGGCGCTAGGGACTTGTGCGCGCCCCAAAACAAAGCACACACGCCGCCTCTTGGGCGTCGCAAAATACAAAGAGTCCACAAACCAAAGAGTGAGTAGCATTTGCCGCCATACATGCATTAAGACACGCTTACTCTTGGGCGTCGCTAAAAACAAAGAGTCCAAGGCATAAACAATAAGTAGCATGTCATGAATGCATTAAACAAACACGCCTACTCTTGGGCGTCGCAAAATACAAAGAGGTGAATAGTTAACACCGTAAGCACCGTACCGAGCTTAGGAGTACAACACCGTGCTTCTCGCCCCCTAACACGCCGTATAGGTAAAGAAAAACGCGTCGCGAGCAACGCGTAAAAACCGAAAAATAGTTTTCTAACACGCCACGCCCTCCGTCTCGCACCCTTTCTCTTCCTTGGTCCTTCTCCATGTACCTCTCCACCCACCTTTGTGGGCATTAATACACGCTTACTCTTGGGCGTCGCAAAAAACAAAGAGTCCACAAACCAAAGAGTGAGTAGCATATGCCGCCATACGTACATTAAGACACGCTTACTCTTGGGCGTCGCAAAAAACAAAGAGTCCAAGACATAAAGAATAAGTAGCATGTCATGAATGCATTAAACAAACACGCCTACTCTTGGGCGTCGCAAAATACAAAGAGTCCGCAAACAGACGATTAAGTAGCATATGCCGCCATGCAAGCATTAAGACACGCTTACTCTTGGGCGTCGCAAAAACCAAAGAGTCCATGACATAACAAATAACTAGCATGTCATGAATGCATTAAGCAAACACGCCTACTCTTGGGCGTCGCAGAATACAAAGAGTCCGCAAACAGACGATTAAGTAGCATATGCCGCCATGCAAGCATTAAGACACGCTTACTCTTGGGCGTCGCAAAAACCAAAGAGTCCATGACATAACGAATAAGTAGCATGTCATGAATGCATTAAGCAAACACGCCTACTCTTGGGCGTCGCAAAATGCAAGGAGTCCACAAACCAACAAGTAAATAGCATACACAGCCATGCATGCATTAAGACACACTTACTCTTGGACGTCGCCAAAATCAAAGAGTCCAGGACGGGAAGAATAAGTAAGACACCATAGGATGCCGGACGCCTTGGTGGCCGGGATGCCAGTGGCGAGTTCGCTGCGGCGTTCCCCACGGTGTCTATCCATATGTAAACAAAAACAAAGAGTCCGCAACGTCGCAACAACGGTATGGCGCACGCGAGCACGCACCCACACCCACACCGCACACACCACACAACACACCGAGCACGCACAACGGTGAACAGGAGCCACGTGGCCCAAGACACCGCACACAACACACAACACACCGAACAACCACACAGCACGCCGGTGAACGGGAGCCACGGGGCCCAGGACACCGAACACGCGACACAACACACACCACGCGGGAACACCGGTGAACAGGCGCCAAGTGGCCCAGGACACCGCAGACACCACACAACACACCGCACAAGCACACTGGTGAATAGGTGCCAAGCGGCCCAGGACACCGCCCACACAACACCACACACCGGGCGTGCACACCGGTGAACAGGGGCCGGGAGGCCAAGGACACCGCACACGCAACATCGCACATCGGACACCACACACACCGCAACACACCGCGACACCGGTGAACACGAACCAAGTGTCCCAGGATACCACACACACAACACAACACACACCACACGAGCACACCAGCACAAAAGGGCCAAAAGGCCCAGGAGACCACACACACGACACCGCACACAGAGCGGGCACGCCGGAGGACAGGAGCCAGGAAGCCCAGAACACGGCACAAACAACACAGCATAACGAGCACGCGCACCGGAGAACAGGAGCTAAGAGGCCCGGGACACCGCACACACAACACCGCACACAAATCGTGCACACCGGTGAACCGGAGCCAAGGGGCCCAGGACGTCGCACACACGACACAGCACACCAGAGCAAGCACACAGGTGAACAGGAGCCAAGCGGCCCAGGACACCACGCACACAACACCACACACAGAGCGTGCGCACCGGTGAACAGGAGCCAGGAGGCCCAGGACACCGTACACGCAACACCACACACAGAGCGTGCGCACCGGTGAACAGGAGCCAGGAGGCCGAGGACGCCGTACACGCAACACCACACACAGAGCGTGCACACCGGTGAACAGGTGCCAGGAGGCCCAGGACGCCGTACACGCAACACCACACACAGAGCGTGCACACCGGTGATCAGGAGCCAGGAGGCCCAGGACACCGTACACGCAACACCACGCACAGAGCGTGCACACCGGTGAACAGGAGCCAGGAGGCCAAGGACACCGTACACACAACACCACACACAGAGCGTGCACACCGGTGAACAGGAGCCAGGAGGCCCGAGACACCGTACACGCAACACCACACACAGAGCGTGCACACCGGTGATCAGGAGCCAGGAGGCCCAGGACACCGTGCACGCAACACCACGCACAGAGCGTGCACACCGGTGAACAGGAGCCAGGAGGCCCAGGACACCGTACCCACAACACCACAAACAGAGCGTGCACACCGGTGAACAGGAGCCAGGGGGCCCAGGACACCGTACACGCAACACCACACACAGAGCGTGCACACCGGTGAACAGGAGCCAGGAGGCCCAGGACACCGTACACGCAACACCACACACAGAGCGTACACACCGGTGAACAGGAGCCAGGAGGCCCAGGACACCGTACACGCAACACCACACACAGAACGTGCACACCGGTGAACAGGAGCCAGGAGGCCCAGGACACCGTACACGCAACACCACACACAGAGCGTGCAAACCGGTGAACAGGAGCCAGGAGGCCCAGGACACCGTACACGCAACACCACACACAGAGCGTGCACACCGGTGAACAGGTGCCAGGAGGCCCAGGATGCCGTACACGCAACACCAGACACGGAGCGTGCACACCGGTGAACAGGAGCCAGGAGGCCCAGGACGCCGTGCACACAACACCGCACACAGAGCGTGCACACCGGTGAACAGGAGCCAGGAGGGCCGAGACACCGTACACGCAACACCACGCACAGAGCGTGCACACCGGTGAACAAGAGCCAGGGGGCCCAGGACGCCGTACACGCAACACCACACACAGAGCGTGCACACAGGTGAACAGGAGCCAGGAGGCCCAGGACGCCGTACACACAACACCACACACAGAGCGTGCACACCGGTGAACAGGAGCCAGGAGGCCCAGGACACCGTACACGCATCACCACACACAGAGCGTGCACACCGGTGAACAGGAGCCAGGAGGCCCAGGACGCCGTACACGCAACACCACACACAGAGCGTGCACACCGGTGAACAGGAGCCAGGAGGCCCAGGACACCGTACACGCAACACCACACACAGAGCGTGCACACCGGTGAACAGGAGCCAGGAAGCTCAGGACACCGTACACGCAACACCACACACAGACGTGCACACCGGTGAACAGGAGCCAGGAGGCCCAGGACACCGTACACGCAACACCACGCACAGAGCGTGCACACCGGTGAACAGGAGCCAGGAGGCCCAGGACACCGTACACGCAACACCACGCACAGAGCGTGCACACCGGTGAACAGGAGCCAGGACGCCCAGGACACGGTACACGCACCACCACACAAGAGCGTGCACACCGGTGAACAGGAGCCAGGGGGCCCAGGACACGGTACACAACACCACACACAGAGCGTGCACACCGGTGAACAGGAGCCAAGCGGCCCAGGACACCGCACACGTAACACCACACACAGGACATGCACGCTGGTGAACAGGAGCCACACGGGCAACCAGCCCCGAAAACACACCGGGCCCTCGCCGCCCTGCAGGAAAGAAACACCATGTCAGACCACCAAGACCAACCGTCCAGCCAAGGCCAACCAAGCGGGTATGAAGAGGGTAGGCAGGCAGGGCAGGCTGGCGAAAAGGGACAGAGGGACAAGGCGGGGAAGGCGAGGGGAGAGGAACCAAACCCCTCCCCCCCAAACGTACACACACCCCACTGCCGCGCACCGGGCCGCAGCCGGGCGCCAACATGGCCCGCCATGGAGCCAAACGGGCCCGCCAGAAGAAGGGTGTGTCCCCGCGCCTGCGCAACAGCACGCCCGGGCAAGGAGCGCGCGCCACACGCAGGCCAAGCAGAGCACACGCGCAGCACCGCACGCCAGCACGCACCACGGCACAAAACACGCCACCACCACGGCAAACACCAACGCCCGACGACGAACGAGCCGCCAAGAACAAGTCCAAGCCCCGCAGTCCCCACAGCGCAACAGCCGCCGTCCGGATGGACGTGTGTGCGCCCGGCAGGGTACCCAACGCCTGCCAGCTACGAAACAGCCGCCGTCCGGACGGAGGTGTGTGCGCCCGGCAGTGAACCCAGCCCCTGCCGGCTACGAACCAGCCGCCGTCCGGATGGACGTGTGTGCGCCCGGCAGTGAACCGAGCCCCTGCCGGCTACAAAACAGCCGCCGTCGGGATGGACGTGTGTGCCACCGGCAGTGAACCCAGCCCCTGCTGGCTACAAAACAGCCGCCGTCCGGACGGACGTGCGCGCGCCCGGCAGTGAACCCAGCCCCTCCCGGCTACGAAACAGCCGCCGTCCGGAGGGACCTGTGTGCGCCCGGCAGTGAACCCAGCCCCTGCTGGCTACGGAACAGCTGCCGTCCGGAGGGACGCCTGAGCACCCGGCGGGCACGCACTGCCTGCCGGACGGGCTACCGGACCACCGGGCCCGCGCCACCCGGAGGGGTGAGTGCTCAGTTATCGCAAACCACACGCCCAACGGTATCACACCCAACACCACCCGCAATGACACACCATCACCACCACCATACACGCCCACCCGCCACCACACACCCAAGACCCATCATCAGGGCCGCCCACGGACACCACAACCAACAAGCAGTCCAGCCACAACCACCACCACCACCCAGCCCACACCGGCCCGACCACACCCGCCACCAGCCGGCCACACAGGTCAGAGAACCCACCATCATTCCCGACCACACCGCGCAGGCGACGCACCCACATCCAGCACCCAACCCCAAGCACCCACATCGGCACCATCCACACAGAGCATACACCAGCCACGCACCATCAGACAACACAAGCTGCCCGCCAAGTACACGTCCACACGCACAGCCACTCCCAACCATGCCCACGAAGCGCCCAGCGCACCGACCCCCACCACCACCGCCACACACAACGGCACAAACCGCACACAGGCAGCCACCCAACGCCGGCACCAACTCCATGGGCAGAAAGGCGGACAAACCGCCGCCATCAACACACCCGCACCAACAAGCGCACCTAAGATACCCAGCACAGACCACACACACCGAGCGCCACACCACCAGCCACACCCACCTCCGGCTGACCACCCACACCGAAGAACCCGACATCGCGCCCGGCCGCATCACCGCCCTCTCCTCTCCGCCAGCCTCTCACCGGCGGCACCGCCACCCAAAGCATCACCAACAACACCCTCCCCCCCGACGGCACTCACGACGCCGTCGCCAGGCACACCACCATCCACCCGGCACCACACCTGCAACACCCGAACGCTCAACACCACCCACAGCACCCACAGCAGAAACCGCCAACATCGCCGTCCCACCCTTATCACCTGCAGCACCGTCACCATCGACGTCGCCAGCGGCACCACCATCACGCCCGACCACACCGCGCGGACGACACGCCCACTACCAGCACCCTACCCAACACACCCACACCGACACCACCCACGCCGACCAGACCCCACACCATCCACGCAAAGCACACGCCGGCCACACTCCACCAGACAACACAAACCGCCACACGCACGGCAACACCCCCCGCAACCCGCACCAAGTACACACCAACACGCGCACCTGCACCCAACCACGCCCAGCAAGCGCCCGGCGCACGGACCCCCACCGCCACCACCACACGCACAGGCAACCGCCCAACGCCGGCACCGACTCCACAGGCAGACAGGCAGACAAAGGACCTCGTCAGCATCACCAACAACACCATCACCCGATCCACCACCTGCGGCACCAACGCCACCATCGCCCGTTGCACCAACGACAACCCCCCCTCCAGCCCCCCTCCAGCCGTTCCCAACGCGTAACCTACGGCACACACCGGCCTCACCGTCACCCGGTGCATCGCCTGCGTCACCCTCACCATCGGCACCACTGACAACACCACCGCCCACAGCACCCCCAGCACCACCCTATGCAAGGACAGTACCAGCGGCGCCACCAGCCGGCACACCACCTGCAGCACCCACATGAACATCGCCACCACCCATGACATCACCCGCAGCGCCCTTAACATCGACGTCACCTGCAGCACCCTCACCGCCGACATCACCAGTTACGCCACCACCCACTGCACCACCTACGGCGACCACCGGAGCCGCAGGCCCCCCCCAGCGCCCGCCCCGTCACCTATGACACCATCAGCGTCACCAACCCCGTCGCCGCCCGGCGCATCACCTGAAGCACCCACGTCAACAACACCAACCCGTTTCGGCGCCTACAGCACCCCCCCCGTAGGCGTCACCGGCATCTCCTCCACCCATTGCATCGCCCACAGTGCCCCAGCCCAACCCACCGCGCCTCCGGCGCACACATACCCGACACCCACACAAACCAGCCACGCCCACACTGCCCACCATCCCATCGGCCCACGCCACGAACACACCCACACGCACGCCCGCGCCCGGCCACGCCACCCAGGCACTACCCAGGAGCCGCGACCACCCACGCAAGCGCCACGCCACCACTGCCGCCAACCAGCCGCCGTCAGCACCCCCGGACCGGCGCCCTGGAAACCGGAAGCCTGGGGGCCGGCGCACACACAGGGAACCCAGAGCGCAACAGCCACCCGACCCCCGTGCCCAACGACACCCACGCCCACGGCAGCACCGGCACCGGCACACACCCACACCCAGGCACAGCACCAAAAAGACGCACCCCCCCCCCCCCAAAAAAAGGCCCAGGACACCGCACACGAAACACAACACACCGAGCGGGCGCACCGGTGAACGCGAGCCAAGTGGCAACGGACACCGCCCACGCAACACAACACAACGAGCGGGCGCACCGGTGTACAGGAGCCAAGGGGCCCAGGACACCGCACACGCAACACAACACACCGGGCGGGCGCACCGGTGAATAGGAGCCAAGTGGCCCAGGACACCGCACACGCAACACAACACACCGAGCGGGCACACCGGTAATCAGGAGCTAAGAGGCCCAGGACACCGCACACGCAAAGCAACACACCGAGCGGGCGCACCGGTGATCAGGAGCCAAGTGGCCCAGGACACCGCACACGCAACACAACACACCCAGCGGGCACACCGGTGAACAGGAGCCAAGTGGCCCAGGACACCGCACACGCACCACCACAAACCACGCGGGCACACCGGTGAACAGGAGCCAAGTGGCCCACGACACTGCACACACGTAGGGCGGCCGAGGGACAGGAAAGAACCAACACCCCATGGGTCGGACGCACTGGGGCGACTCAGCCGACCCACCGGGCCAGTCGCAGGAGCGGTAATCCAGGGCCACTGGTCCAAGCCCGGCCAGGCTGCATCGGGGACCATGGCAAACGTCACCCGGAGCCATGGAAGCAACCGGTGACAGGCGAGCCGGTACACAGTCCAGGAGGGGGTCGCCTGCCAAGCAGAGTGGCCCCGCAACTCAAGCCACAAGGGTGAGGCGGTCGTACCGTAGACTAGCGGGAGCAATACCCCTTGTGGTGAGAGATACTCCACACGGCTGGGCAGCCCCCAGAGCTGCCGCCCAAAGGAGAGGGCATGTGGCCCTAACCAGGGACACATGTGTGGACACCCTCCATCCTGGGACACATGGACCGGGTGGCCGCGACAATGCCTTCCCAAGCACATGCGGGAGCGGCTCAAGAGGCACCTGACATAGGGCAGTGGGAGGGACAGGACGTCCCCTTCGTAAGACCTTCTTCCTGCAATGTCAAAGGAGGCATAATGAGCTCCCGAAGATACCTACCTACCTACCTCGGTTTCGCACGGTGCGTTCAGTACCTCCGTCCACATGCCCCCTCGGACCCGCCCCGTATACCAGCACCCCCCACCTCTCCCCAAACACGCCTTAAAAAAACCGTCCAAGCCAGCGTCAGCCAAAGCACAACCAGCCACTCGCCGCGCGCCAAAAAACTCCAAACGCCCGTCCAGTCGCGCATCCGCACACCAGCCCCCCCCCCCCCCCCCCCCCTCGGCCATTCCCCGCCCTCCTCAGCACTCACGCCCACGTCCACCACAAAAACGCCATCAATCACCACAAACCCATCAGACCACAATTGTTTGGGCGCCCCCAAAGCGCGCCAAGACCGCTCTCCCTCTCCCACCCCCACGCTCCAAGGCACGCTACCGTCAAACACGCCTACCTCTCCCCTCTAGGCCCACCGCTACTAGGTGCCCAGGTCCGTCTGCCCCTGCCCCCCCCCACTCCATCGCCTCCCGGGACAACCGAAATTTTTTCCGCCCATCCAGCGACCTTCTGTTTCCTCCTCTTGACCCCTTTCAGCTCTCTGCCCCTTCCTGAACCCCCCCCCTCCCCCACAGGGAAAATCAGCGTTCATCTAACCTTACCATCAGAGCAACCGTGTACATATTTTAATATGTTGTTGTAAATACTTTCATTGGCCGACGTCAGCCCCAGAACAAGTTGATGCGGTTAGGAACATTCAAAAAATTAGTATCCAAACTCACGTCATCGGTGTGGGCCTCTATTTCTGCACCCCGAGAAATCAACTCCTGTACTAGAGGTCTGCGCCTCGGTATGTACAAAATTCTGTTCATTAGCTCCTGGAAGAGCGCTGGGGCATTAGCCACCCCGAAAGGCATGACCTTCCACTTAAACACACGACTCTTAGGGGTTATAAAAGCCAGCAGCTCCTGAGCTGCGGCGGTTAGGTCTACCTGCCAGAAACCACTGCGTTTGTCCATTTTGGTCTTGTACCTGCATTTGGCAATACGCTCCAGGGTATTTTCCATGTTAGGAATACTCCCTGAGTGGTTCTGGGCTTTCTTGTTGACCTCACCATAGTCAACAACCAGTCGTAGGGCAGTCGACCCTGGTTTAGCAACCAGGAAACAGGGACTGCAGTGATGGGGGCAGTCCCCCTTCTTATATTCCTCCACGAGGCCAGCATCAATACATTCCTGGATCTGGCTCTCGATTTCTTCAACCTGTTCCTGTGGAGCTGGATAGGGACGATGCCTCACACATAGGATTTTATGACGTCCCAAAATCCCAAAACCTGCAGCATCAAAAAAACCACCCTTTTAAGTAATTCAGCATATTGTAAACTGTGTTTGAAGGCTCTGTGTGTCCATATAACATCTTTTTTTGCATCCAGCACCCTCAAAATAGGGGGGGGGGGTCTTCAACTGCTTATCTGAGGCCAAAAAACTCATTTTTTGACCAAAAAACGAGCATTTTTGGCCATTTTTTCCATGAAAAATGGCGAATTTTGGTGCATACGCATGCTGCAAACTGTGTTTTCGTGACCTGTATGCCTCTAAAACCTGATTTTTTGCATCCAGCACCCTCAAAATAGGGGGGGGGGTCTTCAACTGTTTTTCTGAAGCCAAAAAACTCAATTTGTGACCAAAAAACGGCCATTTTTGCCCATTTTTACATGAAAAATGGCAAATTTTGGTGCATACGGATGCTGTAAATGTTATTTTCGTGATCTATATGCCTCTACAACCTGCTCTTTCGCATCCAGCACGCTCAAAATAGGGGGGGGGGGTCTTCAACTGCTTATCTGAGGCCAAAAAAACTCAATTTTTGACGAAAAAAACGGCCATTTTTGGCCATTTTTTCATGAAAAATGGCAAATTTTGGTGCATACGGATTCTGTAAATGGAGTTTTCGTGATCTGTGTGCCTCTACAACCTGCTTTTTTGGATCCAGCACCCTCAAAATAGGGGGGGGGGTCTTCAACTGCTTGTCTGAAGCCAAAAATCTCAATTTTTGACCAAAAAAATGCCATTTTTGGCCGATTTTTCATGAAAAATGGCAAATTTTGGTGCATACGCAGACGCCTTCCTTGTGGAGAAGGGGACCACCTTGAGAAATACAGAACCTGCATCCATCCCTGTGTGCACTCTGGTCCGCACATGTTGACTGATCATTTGACAACATTTGGAAAGAGCAACCACTTGAGCATGAAATTCTGGGCCAAATTGTGCACTCACTGAGCAGTGCCTGAGAAGACCTCCCCCAGGCTAAACCACTGGTCTTTGTGCACTGAAAAATGCTTGCGAACAAAGTCTGAGCAATGAATCTTAAATTTGAGACTGACTGGGCACCCTGGTCCGCCCATGTTGACCAAGCATCTGAAGACATTTGGGATGCGCAAAGGGCAAATTGTGCATCCTCTGAGTAGTGCCTGAGAACAACCTCTCCCAGGCAATCCACTTGTCTGTCTGCACTGTCTGCACTGAGTAATGCTTCTGAACAAGGTCTGAGCGAGGAATGCTTCTGGAATACAATGCAGGTACAATGCAGGAACGGATGTGCACTGCCGAAGAAATGAGCAGAAAAAACTGGCATGATCACTTTGGCTGTCAAACAGTGCAGCAATGCACGGGCAGGTGGGACGATGCACTACATATATTCTGCCAGGCAAAACCACTCGTCAAGGAAATTGAAATTTGGGACTGACTGGACAGACTGCCAAAGCTGCAGAAAATGAGAATACAATGCAGGAACAGATGTGTCGGGATGCTGCAGCTGGGAACCACAATGCACTGCAAAAGAAAGGAGCAGAAAAAACTGGCGTGATCACTTTGGCTGTCAAACACTGCAGCAATGCACGGGCAGGTGGGTGGCACGATGCACTACATATATGCTGCCAGGCAAAACCACTCGTCAAGGAAACTGAAATTTGGGACTGACTGGACAGACTGCCAAAGCTGCAGAAAATGAGCATACAATGCAGGAACAGATGTGTTGGGATGCTGCAGCTGGGAACCACAATGCACTGCAAAAGAAATGAGCAGAAAAAATGTGGCCGGATCACTCTGCGTTTGAAAACAGGGCCCCACTTAGCAACTACTTCCCATCACGTCAGCACCATCTGTTCCCCATTCCAGGACCCATTCCTGGACCCATTCCCATGCCGGGGCCCATGCCCGGCACCATGCCCATACCCATGCCCATACCCTGCCCCGGCGGCATACCCTGCCCCAGCCCCATACCTTGTCCCGGCCCCATACCCAGACCCATGTTGCCCATGTGACCACCAGCAGAGCCGGCCATGCCCATCCCCAGGCCCATGCCCATGGCCATGCCATTACCCATCCCCATTTTGCCCATGTTGCCCATGTTCCCCATTCCAGGACCCATTCCTGGACCCATTCCCATGCCGGGGCCCATGCCCGGCACCATGCCCATACCCATGCCCATACCCTGCCCCGGCGGCATACCCTGCCCCAGCCCCATACCTTGTCCCGGCCCCATACCCAGACCCATGTTGCCCACGTTACCCATGTGACCACCCGCAGAGCCGGCCATGCCCATCCCCAGGGCCATGCCCATGCCCATGCCATTACCCATCCCCATGTTGCCCATGTTGCCCATGTGGTTCGCCGCAGACGCTCCCATCGCGGTTGCCACGCTTGGACTTGCTGAACTTGCGGGTCTGGTGTCTGAATCCATGTCGATCCTGTGACCACCAGACGCTTCCTTCTCTGTGAGTTTGTCTTGCGCCTCCTTCAGTTGCGATTCCATCGTCTTCAGAGCACGTTGTACCTTCGCGAGCTCAGCCTTCTCCCGCTCTCGCTGCCGAACTGCCTTCTCCTTGGCCTCTTTCTCGCGAACTGCGATCTGATTCGCCTTCTTCTGAGCTGTCGCCGCCGTTGCCGCCTGAGCCTTTGCGTCCGCCTTCGCTGCCTTCACCGCCTTCGCCACTTCGGCTGCTGTCGCAGCCTTCGCCCGTCTGTCTACCTCCGCCTCAATCTCCATGGGCGCGTCGGGTGCACGTGTTGACGGGCGGAGGGTGCGATGAGGTCCGCTGCTGGCATCTGCTGGCTGCCCATGTCCGATGGGCTGTCGATGTTCGCTGCCATGAGCTTGCGGCTGAAGCTCCGCATCTAAAACCTGAGCAAAGTGGCAAGAGAAGAGGGCAAATAACATTCTGGTTCGCACTAGATATTCACTGTCATTCCCTAACCATCATTCCTGTGGATGTTCATTGGAATTGCAGGATTTTCTTGTTTGGCTCTGGATGTTCACAATTTATTCCTGGATGTTTATCGCTAGCGGCATACTTAGCATGCACATGGCAACCTCCCTGAACCAAATGCACACATCTAAAAGCCCCGCACAGTTCCGTCACATCAAGACGATGCTGCTCCACTACTTCGGCCACCAACTTGTCCACCCACACAGCACTATCCAGCAACGCAGTTGGTTGTAGGCGAAGTGCACCTACGGTCGGCCACGTGTACTGGTATGCGGACACCTTCAGCGTGTGTCCCGTCCGGGAAATTACCTTTATGTCCGAAATTGCTCGCGGGGCAATGAGGGCTGGGAGGGCATCAACCTTCTCATGTACGTCCGGCATCTTAGATCTTGGGTCATCACCAATAGTTTCTCCCTAACCGTCGGCATCCACGTCAAACCCTTCCAACGCAGCTGGGGGGGCATCGACCTTCTCCGGCGCCTCACCCTCAGAACACAATTCCGCGTCAATACTTTCAACCGGTTCCGGTGGAGCTGCTTCTGCATCGAATTCTTCGAGCAAGTCCACACCTTGGAGCTTCGGGAATGTTGGCATCCGAAATTTTGACCTGGGAATTGGCGGAGTAACAAATTTGCCATCATCTTCGTTGTCCTCGTCCTCCTCCTCGTCGCTATCCTCGTCCTCGCTCGACTTGGATTTACGTGCTTCGTACGTGTTCTCGGGCCTCACAATCGGCTTTGCCACTCCCAAGATAGGCTTGTACACCAGGCATTCACTCGGCATGGTAAGCGGGATGGTCCTGGGCTCGCGCAGTCCAGCCTCCAATTCCCTCTTGAGTTGAGATCTCAACTCCTTTGCTGAAGCACTCTTTGTGTGCCACAATCGAAATTTCTTCAGGAGTTGCCGCATGCTACCTTGTCCCCACTCCTTCGTTAGGATGACTGCGTCTGGACCCTTCTCGCAAATTTCTTCGGCAATTTTGTCAACTTCAGTCTCCGTGCTACTTTTCCACGTGGTTCCTTCGATGCAGAGTTCTTACGGGTCTTCTTCTTCTTCTCCTTGCCGCCCTTCTCTTCTTTTGTTGGTGTAGTATTGTACGCAGCAGAGTCATCGCTATCATCAGATGGTTCGTCAATGGTAACAGCCTTGTGCTTCTTTTTATTCTTTCCGCCCTCCGGAGTGCCAATGTCCTTTTTTTTCTTTGTGTTTGTAGCATTGGTCGCCTTGCCATCAGTGCCCGAATTGGTGCCACTAGAAGCTGCATCTTCGACATCGGCATCACTTTCTTCCGATCTCAGAGCACCATCACTATCTTCTTTCTCAGAAAGGAATTTCACCTTAAAACTAACACTAATGAACCCCTCAATAAGTTCCATGAGTAGTTCCTCAAACGGATGCTCCATTGTTGTCCCATCCGTGTACTGCACCCAAAGTTTGTTCTTCTTCTCCGATTCTCCTTTAACTTTCCCCTTCCACGTGGGAACCTTCATACTCGGTGTCGCCCCATCATACGCCGAGCGGAGCTCACGTATGTGACCGCACATGGCCCAGACATCCTCACCAATCTTGACCACCCGACCGGCTGCAGTGTGCTTCCGGTCGGGAAGGTCCACCTTCTTTATGAGGTCACTGCACGTGAACCTCTTGCCATCCGCAACACCAAAGATATCCTTATGGGAAGGCATATCTTGACCTTGAGACATGAGGTTTGTGTGCGCGTGCGTGTGTGCGCGCGTGCGCATGTGTGTGTGGTTGGGTGGTTGGGTGGGTGTGGGTGTGTGACGGCACCAAGCAACAACAACACAAATATGTACCTCGGTAATGTCACTTTGCGCCCCTTCCGGAGCCAATTCCGTGGGGCCAATCGTTCCTCGGCCCACAAGGCTAGCTTGAGGGCTTGGGCCTCTAGCAATGCCACCAGTCCTATGGGGCATTTCCATGAGGGCTTACTACGGCGGAGCCCGACTACATCCTTCACATCTTGGTGGGTATGTTCGCCCCCTTCAGTGGACACCATTTGCAGGTTGCCATGCCTTAATAGGCGCTGCTGGTAGTGGTATAGGAAGTAATGGGATTGCACTGTAAGGCGCTCAATGGGCATGTGCAATGCCGAGAAGAGCATGTGTAGGCGCCGACAATCCCGGTCACGGCGGTGTACAGCCTTCGGTGAGAAGGATATCAGTTGCCGGCAGAGACGGCGTAACTCTCGTAAATAGTACTGCAGAGGCTCTGCAACAGCAGCCATTGGCATGTGGTCCGGAAACACAACCCGCACGCCATCGGTACGTTTGGGTAGTAGATCACAGACCTTCCTCCAAAACAGCTTGTCACGCAACAAGTGACGTATCACGTAACATTCTGGCCTCCAACGATCTGGGTTTTGGCCCGGACCTCGATCAAATGGCCGCACATACTTCTTTTCCTTTGTATGTGCCTTGAACATTGACCTCAACTCCGGCACTAGTGCGGGATTGTGGTCTTGAAGCCAGAGATCCATTCCATGAACACCCATGTTGATTACCACGTCTTTCACACAATGAGAGACATCATACCCGACGTCTAGTGGGCTTTCGAAGAGATCCAAGAAGGATCGTAGCGGGGTGTCATAGTACCCTAAGGATCGCTCCGCTTGTGTATCGAAGCCATATCGCTTCCAATCATCTCGGGACACCGGACACGCAATACATGCATTTTGGTGACCCCCGTGCTTCAGCTGCAAGCACGGATCCCAGGCAACCCCAGTCAGGATAGTAGACCAAGCGATAGCGATGGCCATCTAGGTGCCCATCTCGTGCATCTTTGAGAACCTCAATTAGTCCCAGACGGTCAATACGCATCCGTAGCTGATTGGGGTTCTCCTTGCCAATGTATTGACCAACACGAAGAATGGAATCTAGCTGATGTGGTCGTCGGGTTGTGGGTAGTGTCAAGCAGATACTAACACAACCGTGGGGGATATACGCATCAACGTTTGCACCATCAATGAAAACCCCAAGATAACGGGGGTAATCACCCGGCAAGTGCAAATTGTCGCGGCTGGCCAATTGCAGAAACAAGGTTACAGCACGCCATACATCAAGGCGGGCCATCTGTCTTGATACGTGAACACCCCCAACATTCCTAAGCAATGCCGCCTTCAAATCCGTCACTCTACTACGGTAGGCACCAACCTTTTTTCCACGACAAATGTCTATGAACTTTGCCCATGTGACCTTTGTCCGCACCATTGAAACGAGGTTCTCAATAATGCTCTCAGGGTCAGGATCCCGAGGTGCCCTTAGGCGTGCCATCAATGGTTTCCTAGGACATTGCCTAAGCCGGCTCTTTGGGTTGCCTTCCAACGCGCGCTGCAATGCACGGTTTTTGCTTTGCAAGTTCTTCTTTGATTTCTCCGATAGCTTGTGCCATGGAAGAGGAGGTCGGCCCATTCCACTGAGTGCGTGTGGTGTGTGTCGTGTGTTGTGTGCATGATATTTCATCTTCCCATAACGAGACACATGACATGGGCAACAATCCGATTTGAAACCGCATGAGATATCAACATGACATGAGTGCGATGTGGGCAATGAAGCAACGGCAGGGCAAAAACAAAGCCAGGCAATGTTCTCAAACTGCCTCAATTATGTCAATTATTATGGGTTGGAAATGTGGCTGGTTTGAGGCAATTTTAGCACCCTCCGATCATTTGTCTTGAGCAAAGGGCTTTTGGGGTCATAATTTGTGGTTCACCAGGCCCGAACCAACCTTAGGGATGAGGTTCAACAACTTGAAATCTCATGACATCTCCTCTAAATCTACCTATACTAGAATTACGCGTTAAAAAGGGCAAATATGGCTGTTTGGAGGCAATTTTGGCACCCACCGTTCGTTGATCATGAGCCAAGAGCATTTAGGGTCACATATGGTGGTTTGCCAAGGCCGAACTAACCTTAGGAAAGAGGTTGAGCAATTTGAAATCTCATAATACCTCCCCTAAATCTACTTATACGAGAATTACACGTTACATACTGCTGATATGGCTGTTTTGAGGCAATTTTGGCTCCCGCCATTCATTTATCTTGAGCCAAGAGCATTTAGGGTCACAAATGGTGGTTTGCCAAGGCCCAACTAACCTTCGGAACAAGGTTGAGTACTTTGAAATCTCATAACACTTCCCCTAAATCTACTTATACTAGAATTAGACGTCAACAAGGGCAAATATGGCTGTTTTGAGGCAATTTTGGCACCCACCGTTCATATATCTTGATGCAAGAGCATGTAGGGTCACATATCGTGTTTTGCCAAGGCCAAACTAACCTTAGCAACAAGCGTGAGCAATTTGAAATCTCATGATACCTCCCCTAAATCTACTTATGCGAGATTTACAAGTTAAAAAGGGCAAATATGGCTGTTTTGGGGCAATTTTGGCACCCGCCACTCAATTATCTTGATGCACCACCATTTAGGGTCAAATATTGTGGTTTGCTAAGGCCAAACTAACCTTAGGGAGAACCTTGACCCATTTGAAATCTCATGAGACCTCCCCGAAATCCACTTATGCCACTTTCTTCGTGAAAAAGTGCCAAAAAAGGCCCGAAAAGGCAGTATTTTGGAAATATCTCCCTGAAGGTTGATGGGATGACCGTCATTTGATCACAGCAGCAGGATTTGATTGCCATTGGCGGATTGCGCTGCTTAAATCGGCTTTACTGCGCACAGAATTGGCACAAATCTCGCAAAATGAGCCAAAAATGCTTGCGGCGGCGGAAAAATCGCGACCGCGGCGGTTTCTGCGATAGTGCGGCAACTGAATTTTGGGATCTGGCGACATCGTAAAATCCTATGTGACTCGCGTCTTTTCAAATTCGGGTTTCAGTTTCAGGTCCATCTGGGCCAGTTTTTTACACGAGAGGGGGGGCGGCAAGGCGCCAAACACCTCCTCATAGGTTAGCAGCAGTTTCTTCAGTCGGGGTTCAAGGTTAAGACTCTCAAATTTCTGCAGGAAATCCACCTCAGCATGGAGGTTGCTTTTTCCATGTTCTTTCTTATTCTGCCGATCCGCAGTTTCGGCACGTACAGAACCATCATCCCACTCAGGGGGACATTGCTGTCCATAGTGCAAAGAATACACTAGGGGTATCTCAGGGTCAGGCAGCGTGTAGGAATCATCGTCCTCCTCAGACCAGATGGAGGATTTCCAGGTCTGTCTGAGGTATTGCAGCCGCTCTTGGCGCTCAATACCTTCGGCCTTCAGGTACAACAGCCGTTCGAGTTCCGGAGTGTCATGCTCAGACAGTGGCATGTTCTTAGAGGCAGGCCCCGCTAGAGCATCAGGACTCCGGGCCACGGGTTCACCTGTGTGCACAGGTTGCATGTGTAGCACCGGTTTCCCAACAGGGGAAGTGGGTTCTGAGGTTGACTCTAGATCTACCTCCTCCAGCAACAGCTGGGCTAGGAAGGCAGTGTGTTTTAGATCAACACAGCTGGGATCAACAGGAGGGATAGTGCTGGAGATCTCAGACAGTTGGTCGTCAGCATCCTCCTTAACAGCTGCAGGTTCCAGATAGCCATCGGGAGATTCACACCCTGTAAGTGTGGCACATAGGTGCTCAGGAGATCGGTTTTTGAGATCAGAAAGAGTCAGGCCATGATTTTCGGCCATGACCTCTTTCAGTAGCACCTGATCTAGGTCACACAGGGGTACAGCATTGAGAGATCCATCGACGATGGATAATAAACTGCCCCACTCAGAGGCCTGCATAGCTGTGTCTGAGTCCTCAGGCATATAGATGGGACCGTCCGGGAGTTGCAATCCTCCCACGGTCATTCGATCTAGCATACGGCGCCAGTAAGCGTGTTCACCAGAGCAGCCCCAGTCAGGGGTGCACATGACAACCCCTCCTCCCTCATAAGCGATTTTGGTTAGAACCTTCGCGAGCAGGGAGAAGGGAGGGTTAGCATACGCTAGGCCGATTGCTTTCCAGAAGAAACCGAAAGCGTTTTTCAAATGTTTCGAGCAGTACAACTGCATGATGTGCTGTTATCGGCTCGCAAACGATTCCACCTGGATCTCAACCAGGTTTACCTGAAGGGCCGCCAGTCCATTTTCAAGAATGTGACGGGCCAATTGGTAGTTTTCAGTACGATAGTTAGTCTTGGATGCGTAGCGCAGCCCAGACTCTTTTCGTCCTGACAGCTCCAAAGGTACGGAGAGGAGCCCACTGCCAAAGTCGCAGTGCAGAGAATAGGGGCGCTGGAGAGACAGCATTTTTACTTGGGGGTTTCTTCGTAGGAAGTCGGTACCAATGACGATGTCAAAGGCATCGGTGTCCAACACTCTGCAGTGTTGGGTCACAGTTTCGTCGCCAAGGCATATAGTCACATCGACCCCCCTCAAGGAATGGATGGTACGCCCATTGCCTACTCTTATGGCCACGGTCTTGGTTTTCTTGAAAGTTTTTAGCAGGCGCCGGGCCACTATAAAAAGTGTTGCACCGGTGTCAAGCACCGCTCGAAACACTTGATCCCCGATTTTCAGCAGGATCCAGAAAACCAAGTCCTCCTCTTCGGAGCCGCCCCCCTACTCCTCAGCAGGGAATTTGACCTCCACCCCTGCAGCCATGAGGGACTTGGCCATCAGAAAGTTTTATAGTGATTTCAACACTGTGTTTGTGCCTCTCCTGCTGCTTGCTGCTGGTGTAGGGCTTCCTGCTGCTTCTTTTTGATGAGTAAAATGTTTTTTTTGCTGAAATACAACCAATCCAGGATAGCCCAAGCCAGAGACAAGCAAGTAGAAGAGAATCAGGATCAAAGCATGAAGGGCTGCAGTGTAAACAGTGAAAGATGTTAGAATATTCACAGAAACTGCAACTCAGGGCAAATCCGATTGCATATTCACAAAGATAGCTGAAATCTTTTGGAAAAAGAGTTGGAAAACTGCCCCATGGTTACTCTATCTCCATAGTGCCATCTCAGGAGATGTGCACTCTTTGTTTTGGGTCCCATATGTGCTGAGGTGGCATGGCATGTGGCGATGAGGTCACTGCCATGTCACATGGGATCTGCCTACTTAGCTAGGCTGACCAGGAATTGAACCCAGGACCTCTCAAAAAGAGGTGCCCAGCCCCCTAGGGTGCATACAACTAGGACAGCTAAGAATTAATGAGAAAACATAGATAAATTCATAGGCTCTGCGCTGGATATGTCAGTTCTCAGTCGACTCAGGAAAAGATGAAGTGCCTCACATTGCTTGGGCATTAAGGGGTCCACTCCATATCCTGATTTAGTGTTTGGTTCCATAGGTCAAAATGTGTTATCACCACTTTTGGTTGGGCTAATACTAAGAGGGAAAATGCCTGTGTGCTCAGTGCATCTCTAATACAACTGGAGTATGCCTCAAAGCATTGGAAAAGCACTTTTTCTTACTCCCCCCTTGTGCTGTGGTGGCCACCACTGTCGCATTTTCAGGAGAAAGGGATTTTTTTCTTGGCCTTTCCTTGGTTTCCACATCTACTTTAAAATACCTATAGTTTCCCTCACACAGAAAAATGGGCGCTCACCATGGCTGGCGCCTTTTTGCTGCTGTGTTCGTGACATTTCCTACAGAAAGCTAAGCGCTCATGGCGCTGCCGGGGTTCCTGTGGCTTGGTTGGGTTAGTTTGGGAGCATGCCAAAAATATATGCATGTGCATCCCTCCCTCCAAGACGCAGCGCGACACTAACCCAACGCCAGACTCGGTATGGAAATCCGCTGTGGTTGTGAAAACCTTTTTTGCACTGAACGGCGCCTTTTGTGGCTGGCCAGGCCGGGGAGAAAGGCTCTTGCGCGCCAAGCTTTTTCAGGGAGGGGCGGGAGCCCGAAACCAAGTTCAATCGCGGGCTGAGTACCGCTGCACGTTGCTGTCCTCCTCTGCCTTATCTCAATGAGACCTGGCAGCCCCGTTATAGACAACAGCAGAGCCGGGGTCTCTGCCTGATTCCCGGAGGCTGTACGGTTGCGGTCTGGGGGTTATAGCATGACGGCTTGAGCACGGGGGGTAGCTTGGGGGAGCGATTCATTTGCAGAAGTGACTGGTGAGTGCCAGTGTGGTAGTACTGCTTGATTGCGCCGTGTTAGGGCTGTAGAGGGCTGGCGTGAAAGAAACCTGTAAGTGTGGCTTTTTCAAAGAGATGACACGTTGGACAAAGATGAGGACGAATGTGAGTTTGTGCTCGTGGCTGAGGGGGGGGCTGGTGCGAAGTACTTTGTTATGCGGGGAGAGGGCGCGGAAACAGGGGCGGAGGCGGCAAGGGGTGGTGCTGGCCGGGGGGGGGGGGGGAGGTTGAACATGTCCCGGATTGTGAGCGGCCGTTTGGGGGGTGGGGGCTCTGGCTGAGGTTGGCTTGCGGTATTGCGTTTCAGCGATAGAGGCCGGACAGGTCTTCGGGGCTGGCGGGCGTGTTTCCGAGCTTTGGCGTGTGCCGCAGGGGATGGGGGAAGGGGGCGCTTTGGAGGCTTGTGTGCCACTTTGTCCGGGAGGGGGGGGGGAGGGTGGTAGGCGGGGGTTGGGGGCGCTGTAGGGCGGTGTGTGACGTGCTGTAAGGCGACCAGGGGCATCCCCATGAGTTGAAGCCCGTGGGGGGGGTGAGCGGGGCATGGGGGGGGTTGTCGTTTAGCCATTCCAGCGTGCCGTATAGGGCATTGAGGAGCAGGGGAACACGGGCCTTCAGGGCAAGTTTTAAGTCATGACAGTGTGCTGGTTTTCTTCGGCCGGAGGGGGGGTTGTGACTTTGGTGTACAGGGACATGGGGACAAGCCCCCGGACGAAATTGCGTCTCTCCCCGACGTGTGTGGTCGCAGACCACCATTGGGACACCACCGTGGGGAAGGGGGGGCGCCAGCACTGAATGTAGGTTTGCACCAGGTGTTCGCACGTTGGGCAGTGTGAGACAAAAGAGACAACATCCATTGGGTGCGGGTCGGGGCAAGCGTGGCAATGGCGAGGGCGCAAGTCGTCGTGGAAAGCAAACGCCGCCATGATGAAATTTCCGGAGGACCATTTGAAAGGGAGGCCTTGGAAACATGAAGTGTGGTTGTAGAAATGGAAGCTGGACGGTACGTGGATGTTTTTGTGTTTGTGGCAAGGGAGGAGGTGCTTGATTGAGGTGGTAGTCAGTTTGTGTACCATGGGGAGGGGGCCTCTGGAGATGCACCCTATTGGGGGGGGGGGAAAGGAGGGAGGCGTCCCAGATCATCACGTGGGCGGCCCACTTTGAGTAAGCATCCGAGATTTCATTCCCCACAAACCCGGCGTGCCCCTTGATCCACCCCCAACCCTGGATCATCCCTTGGCGTAGGGAGGCCTGGATGGACTGAAGGGAGGATTCCCACGTGCCGGCTGGCGAGCGTGACGGGAGGTCTGGGGGGGTGCTCGGGGAGAGGACAGTGATAACGTGGAGGTTGTCCCCTAGCACGGCAAAGGTGAGGTGCGGGTGAGATGCAAGGGCCCACCGTAGGAACATAATAGCCGCCCAGAACTCCGATCCCTCTGAGGACTGGTATGGGGACGTTTGGCACAGCACCCATCTGGAGCCATTTGGGAAAAACAGGGTGGCTCCAGACCCGTAGCCCAAGGCGCCCGCTGAGCCATCCAAGTACACCCATGTCGTGCCGGGGGACAATGTGAGGAGGAGGGAAAGGGCTGCTTCACAACCCCATTCTTTGAGGTCATCGGGGTCAAGGGAGTGAGGTTCATCTGGGAGCCGGTACAGCTCGCCATGCAGTGACGAATCGAGCAGGACCCCGCCTTGTGGCCCGGGGGGGGGGGTTGAGGATATACTCTTGGGGATGGAGAAGGGGGGGGGTAAGCAGTTCGTGATGCCCCGCTAGTTGGGGGCGGACAGAAATGGCTGGGTTTTGAAAGATGTACTCTTTTTCGTTGCGGCGGAGACCGGGGTCTTTGATGGTGTGGGTGGTGCCGTCCGAAAACTGGAGTGTGGCCGATTCTGTGTGCACCTCCGTGACTGTTCCTAGGTGGAACCCTAGGTCTTGGGGTGTTCGCTTCAACCTGTTGCCGAACTTGCTGTATTGTGGTGCTGGTTTGGTGGCTAGGAACCGGACTTGGACTTTCTCTTTTGGGAGGAAGAGGGAGGGGGGGCAGGAGGCCCAGAGGCCGGTGCTGTGGTATCGGAGGCCTATGGTGTGGCACACGTCCATGACGGTGTCTTGGATTGGGTTGCGTGTGGGGGAGAGCATCGCTTCGGAAGCGGATTCGTTTTTTGAGGCTGGGCCGTCTCCGTTGAGGTATCTGATTGCGGTGTTCACAAGGGCCATGCAAATGGAAAAAGTGAAGTGGCGGAGTCCTAAGCCTCCCTGGTGGCGGGGGGTGTAGCGGGCTTTAGGAGAGACGAGGCGGGAAATCCTGTTGGCCTTGTCCGGGGAGGGGTCATGTGCAATATTTTGCCAGATCATGGCCTGGAGGGCGCCCAACTCTTTCAGGGCTAGGGGGTGTGCCATGAGGCGGTAGGAAAGAATAGGGATGAGTTGGACGTTTACTAAGAGAATGTATTCCGAAAGGGTGAGTGTCGACACACAAAGTCGTTCACATTACTAATCCATGTCATTGATGTACCTTGGAGAACTCACTGGGCTTGTTATGCATAATGGAGGCTTCAAACTCTAACCAGCTGGTGATATGCATGCTCATGCCTGTCATGCCCGTCTGCCAGCATGTCCATGCCAGTACAGTACATTATATATTACCATATAAATAACCTAACATCCCGGTTCATCCCCTTGTAGACAAATACGGCTTCCCCCCCCCCCGACAGGCAGATGCTTATTGTTTTCAAGTGCTGTGAACGACCCAAATCTCCAACAATACCCTGTAAATCGGAGAGACACACGCCCGTTAATGCAAGATCAATCTTCAGTCTCCGCAATTGTGGTGCCAATCCCAATGCCCCGAGCCCATTGAAATCAGGACCACTCAGCTGGTTATGGTGCAGGTCAATATCCAATTTACGCAATGCTGGTGCGAACCGCAACATTGCTACATGTGAAATGCACCGATTGGTGAGACAGCAGTCCCCGACCGACAGACACAGTGTATGCAGCAATTTTAGGTTCGTACAAGCTTCAACAACATGACGCGGGCCAATGTCACCGATATAGTTTTCCGTGAGGTCCTGAAGCCGGTTCGGACCCCCGTGGCCATCTTTGGGTCACTTGGGGTGTGTATCTATGTGCCGGCAAGCCGCCATTGGCTGATATCATACTCTCCCATCCACCTGACCTAACCTGATGTGATAGTGTGATAGGTTTGGCCATTCCGGCTATGAGCGGCCATATTCAGTACCGAGGCGCCGCCAGCGGAGATTTATATATCAGAATATCACGAATCAACAGGTTTTTTTTATCATAAGGTTTCAGTAATTTTTGAGCCTTTCGTTCTGATTGTCAATGTATCGGCGACTGTCAGTTGGCTCGCGATTTTGCGGTAACCGAATGGTTAACTGTTATATACAGATATTTTGGCGGAAACCCCGATGAAGGGTCAGATTTCATCAGTAAAGGGTTCGTTGCTTCCGCATTTCTCATATTACATACTCGCAAACTTAATCCGATTTTTTCAGACTTTCAGAATCGGATTTTCGACTCCGACATCGCCGCACTTGATATGACGAATCTCGAGTGGTCCAATATTTTTCCCCGATCACGAATCAGCCTTCCTTGGGTTATGCCCTTCGTTTTGCTTGGAGATATAGGCAAAACAAAATTGATTCGTGAGGCCACTTTGAAAGGTCATATCTCCGGCTCACGGCGAGTTATAACAATGTCGAGAATTGGGTTGGAACCGCCTTGGTCTCAACTTAATTTAGGAAGCATCAAACGCCTTTGGTGTGTACACATGCCCGGTGTGTCAAGGGATAAGGCCCAAGAGGGTAGAAAGTGGTTTACAACTCTTGGGCCATGTAACCTAATATTTTATTGCAACTTTCGAGTGTACCGCATGAGTGTTGGGGTTGCATAGATACTTTCCTTGGGTTCCCACGTATTTTTAACGTGAAGTTATGTCCATGGAGGGGCATGGCATACCATGGTGGGAGCCACTTTTGAGAGTATGTCTTATATGCATGGTATGTGCTTCGATATGCTCACGCCCATGTTATAGATCTTCGTGTGGCCGATAAGATGGGGAGCCACACGTGACAAGGGCATTGCCCATGTCCCAATTGTGGAATTCAAAGCGCTAGACTAAGTCTACCGCGTATGTATTGCTCATGGTGTGTTTGGCAAGGAGATCCATGAGTGCACTCCCATTTTCATGGGGCATGTAGATATGAGTGGCGAAGGTATCTCCATGCACCCGATTGGGGATCCAAGTGGGGGATTTGTTCGCAAATGCTTCCAATCATTTGTATATTGAACCAAGTGCGGATATCATGGGTGAGCATAGAGATATACCATCATGACAACTTTGTATTTGGGCATATTTCCATGTTTTTGACCTCAATTTTTGCTCTTTTTTGCGTTTTGTGTACTTACCTGGTCGGCAAACAGCAAGAAGCCTATGGAGAGTCGAACCATGGTATGTTGTTCATATGTTGGCATATGCTTTGGAGTTGAACACCACCATATGCCGGATCACGTACTCCATTTGGCTTGGCGAACGAAGGATCATAAGAATTGGTCTCAAGATCATGGGCTGACTTGGGCAGTGCGTGGCGCCCATATCCGAAGGGGTTCCGAGGGTAAAGTGGGGATGTACATGGGCATTGACCTTTGGTCTCCATCCTCCATGAATACTAGACTTCGATTCCATGCATACTTTGAGCCTTCAGATAAGTGGTAACTTCAATTTTGAGCATATATTTGATATATGGCCAATATGGTGTGAATTGGCAGTTTTTGGCATGTTATGAGTTCAAACTCATGGGGCATATCTCTAAGCCCATTCGATCCCAAGTCCAACCAAGGTTATGTCAGGGTAGGGCATGGTCCTGAGTGCCACTCTAGGCCATGACACGCCACCTCCCCAGTGGTGCTAGGATTTAGAGGCTTGGGAGTGAACACATTTTTGGGGTTTATGTAGAGACTTTTGACACATGGCATTCAGCCATCTCAATTGACCTGGTTCAGGGCAATATGTTGGTGAGTCAGGGGAAGGTCTTGAGTCCAGGGAATGAGGGGTTTATGGCTGTGAATGTGTACGTTTACCTCTTTCCCCAACTTTGCTTGATATGTGTTCATATGCCACGTTCAGGGCTTTCTTCCTTGGTGCAATTTTTGTACACGCCCGCCACCGTGAGACGACCGGTGTGCTGAACGGAAGCCCGCAGTGTGGATTGGGTTATTGCTGTATTTGTGGGATCTGGTTGCTGTTCAGGGTTGAAGGAGGATAGTACTTTCTATATTTTTGGATTTGGAACCCTGGATTTTGATAAATGCAATCGTTGATCAGGAGCAAGTCAGCAGGGGTAACAGGCGGAAGGGGCACAGCAGGGGCCGGTCCTGGTAGGGACCTTCTTTATGGTATCAGAGGCGTACCTGCTGCCCCTACCTACCGCCGACCCGGGGACTTGGGCCCCTATGAGCCCTGCCCAAGTACGCCCCGGGTGCGTATTGTGGACTCGGTGGAGACCACGCCGGAGATTGGAGCCATAGAAGAGCCGAGACGCTCAAGAGCATGGCGAACTCCGGAAGTTGAAGCCCGAAGAGAAGTACGACATTCGGGAAAGAGAGGACTTGACATGGAGGACCTGGTCTCCATGTGCGAGCGTCGCTGCCGCAAGGCATGCAACCTCCGCTCCGCCGCGGAGGACTCTGAGGAGGCCTGCCATTCAGGCAGCAGTGGAGGACGGGCCCGGCGCTACCGGAAGCGCGGGTCACCCAAGCCCGCGGCAGGGGACGCCGGGGCTATGGATACGGACCCCAGCCCGGTCAGGCTGTGGGAATCCGAGGGGCACTCCGATGGCTATCGGACCTGTTTCCCCTCGGAGTCGGAGGAGATGTCAGCGCCGACCGCCAGGGCGCATACGGCCCCCGAGCCCGCCGTAAAGCACGACGCCGAGGGCTTGGAGAGGCCAGCCAGGGCCAGGACGGCACCTGTGCCCCGGCACACGGGACCAGAGATGGACGCCGTGGGCGATACGCCCACGGGCGATGGGTCCGAGGCGCCTGGAACCGCGGGATGCGCCGAATCAGGTGGAAAGCAAGCTGAGTGCCACTGCGAGCACGTGTCCTTCCTCATGGGCAAGTACCCAAAGATGGGGATGGACGCCATCGTGCACCGCCTCGACTGCCTGGACAACGCGAAGGACGGCCTAGAGGAGGACGTCGCCGGGATCCTGGATGACCAGTCGGCCGCGGAGAAAGACATGGAGGAGCTGCGAGCGGAACGGGACCAGTACCGGGAGAATCTGGAACTGGCCCTGGAGAAGCAGCAGCGAGTGGTGGACAGCCTCCTCCACCTGGTGGAGGACATGTCGGGACGCCTGAAAAGGCTAGAGGAGCTACAGCCCCTCGCCTCGGGTCCGGAGCTCCCGGCAAAGCCGGCAGCGGCAGAGCTGGTGGAGCGGGTTAAGACCCTCCGGAGCGCCATGGAGAAACCATTGGGCGGTCCGGCAGAGGCACCCTACGCGCCTCCGCGTGTTGACCCGGGTGCGCTGCCGTTTGTTCCCATGTTCAGCGAATCCACAATGCTCGGGGAACACACGGCACCGGCTGGGTCCATGCGGGAAGGGCACGTAACCTCGGACCCGAGGAACCTGACGGTACAGATGTCCCACGCCGCCCAAGATCTACCGATCACTACGACTGCCCATGCAGTTTATGCGGAAGAGGAGATCCAGAGCCAGACCATGCAGGGGCGAACCATGGGAAGCGCTGACGGACATGGTCGAGGTCATCCAGGCGGAAACCTGTGGGCGAAGGACCCCAATATGGGAATATGGACGGCCGATGGAGCAAGTCCTTCCCGCATTCCAAACCCCATGGGTTCAGGTGTCATATGCTTGTGCTTGGGTGCATATAGAAAACCCATTTTCCTTGTCTTGCACTTAAAAATCAAATTGTTTCCAATGTTCTCCATTACAATTGATCTTGTTGGCAAGTACAGGACACAGGCAACAGCAAGAAGACGAGGAACTTGACGAATATCAAGCTGGACCAACTGGCAGGTCCAGTAATACGGGTTCACATGCCTAAATAACAGGAAAATTAATGTGGCATTAAAATCTCATTAAAAAGGCAATAAAACCTATATTTTAACAACTTTCTGAGTAGTCTATCTTGTCACAGGCCTTGTCAATATCACGTAAATTGCCGTCGGCGACAGCAGGCGCCGACAATCGCGACAGGCCTTATGGAGCTTCTAAATAGCTTCAAAATAGCTTCTAATACATTAGAACCTTCTAAAATGGCATAAAACATGATTCAATCACATTATAAGCATATGGGATGTGATTATTCATGTATGGCTACTAATGTAATCTAGATCTCTGCTCTGTGTGGTGTACCTAAGAGCAGTAGACTCTAGCAGTAAGCTATAGGCTTGAAATATGAGCCAAATATGAGTAAATATCCTAGTATCTTAGGATCTTGAAGCTCTATGAGGTCTTGTAGAGTTCCTCCAGAAACCTTCTGAGAGGCCCAAATGCCCCAACTTATTACACCCCCTTCCTAAGCTTCATGCACATTCACTAAGAATGTTCATGACAAGCTGATAATCTAACATAAGGAGGGGTATGGGCATAAGGAACGCTCATATTCAATGCTCTGAGTGTCTACTGTAGTGTCTTACTACCCCCTTCCTAGAGGTAAAGACATATCTTCACCTAAGAGGGTAAAGTTCCTGAGTCTTAAGTACGTAAAGTAGGGCTCAAAATGAAACATGAAAAACACTAAGCAAAAAGCTAGCATACAAAGTATGAACAATGACAACCTAAATCTTCAGGCAAAATTTGAGGGTAAGAGTAATACACCTGGATGTAGATGTCTAGATTACAATGAGCTATACGGAAAATCAATAACAATTGAGAATGAAACGCAACATGTGGGGTTAAACCGGAAATTCAAGCTCTGCCCAAGCTGTCTATTGACATGACATGGTGTGCGTCATCCATAGAGAGGATATACCACCTTACTCAATGGGCGCTTGGCACCAACCCCGAATGCTCCGGCTGGATGCATTTTGGCACCTGCAATGGGTTTCTTGGCCTGCATTACATGGACAGCGAAAGCGAGGTAGCATCAGTAATGAGTAACTCTGATTAGTTTGGCGGGACGGATTTGAAAAGGGTGGGGGGTGGCCGTCACGATGAGACACAACTCATCTGACCCGGATCTGCTCTTCCTTATCCTTGGGTCATTCAAGGATTGATCCGTAAGGGGGTATGGGGATTTATACTAACACTTCAACCAAAAAGGCGTTGAAAGATATAGTTCTTCATTACTGACCTTTTACTCATACCTTCTAGCTATCACTAAACAAAGCTGAAACATCAGTCACCTATCATGCCTAGAAATCATGTACAAAAGAATCAAAATTCCGTCACGGCAATATGCTTTGCACTCCAACCTATGCAACATATGCACCATGGCACACCAGGACATAGCACACAGCAATCTAATGAGATATGAAGCTAGCGGGAATACTGATTTGTGTAGAAATATCCTAAATGACTTAAATCACCAATGCAAATAATTTGCACGAAAAGGCGAAAATGTAGAAGTGTGTTGATCATGTAAATTCAGAGAAAGAAGATGTATGGGTTGTGGGAGGTGCTAAAGATGACAAAACCAATGAATTGTGTGTGAATGTAGGGGATGGGTTTACGGGTAGGGGTGGGTTAGTCCCCTGCGGTTGTTCTAAAACGAAGTAGGTAAGTAGTCATGGCGTTGGAAAGGTCGGCTCTTTCCTGGATTGACCGCTTAGCTCGAAAGCAAGCCTACATCCTACCCGACTGGAGGGTCGCCACTGCCCCAATAAGCGAGATTGGAGGGTCGCTACTGCCTCATATAAGCGGAATGAATGATCTGTTGTCTGAGACAAGTAGAAGTAGTAAATCTCCGAAAAATGCTTATCGTAGCATAAGGAAATCGAACTTGTGCGCTGGCATCTCAGTTTTAATAAAATCCAGTGAGTAGATATGTGCAAACTAGACACCATTACCTTTCCAAAACAGCTTTGATGACTTTCCAACTCACCATAGGCTCTGAGAAAGGTATTTTTTGGGTACCCTCATGAACACAAACATTGAAAACATGCTTTCATGCACTAAATTGACGACCATGGGAAAAATCCATTCTTGACCACAGAAATTCAAGGTAAACATGTTGTCGAAACTACATGCTCCAGTGTGTGTAAAACACCTTGGTTCAGGTTCGAAGTCACCATGGTCCCAGGGAAATGAATAAAACCCCAAAACCATTTTGCATGATTTTTCACCAAGTGGTTTGTGTGGTAACTTGTGGCATTTTTACCATAGCCATCCTCATTTTTTGAAAATGAAGGTGACCCAGGGTTAGAAAGCACATACTCCAGTGTTGTTTGAAAAAATAATATCGAACCTCAAACCATTTTTCTCTTGGAGATATGAAAGAAGCACAAAAGGCACTTTTGAGGGGTTTTCATGGGGTGGTTCATGGGTGAAGTTGTTGGGGATAGAAAAAATGGTACAAAAGTTGATCTCAAGAAAGGGAAGTATGGAATAGAAGCGTTTTACTGTCTACTTTCCATATATGCTTAGTTCAAAATTTTTCATCGCAGTGGCGCGAAGATATGCGTAAAACACCCAAAGTCTTTTTGGGGTGCTTTAGAGGGTTGGGCAAAAAGTGATTCATGGGTCATCTTGAAAAAATCACAGAAAATAGCCCTTGTTGAGTTAAAACAGGATGAAAACGTCTTTTGAGAGCCAGCGCTCTCTAGTTCACGTTAGCGCTTTACTTGACGCGTTTTGAGCCAGTGGCGCCAAGTTATTCGTAAAATAGTGTAGGCCATTTTCGACATTTTTGGTCTTTTGGAACATCAAAAGTTAGTGAAAAACTTCAATGAAATCATAGCTCTGAAGGGGAAGGGAGGGTGCGAAATCGACAATGAAGCTACTGGCGACACGCCTGCAGCTAGAAAAGCGCGTCAAAGCGCGTGAATAGACGACACAGGGCAACCGGGGGCCGTGTGCAATGAAACAATGAAATGCAACAACACAAACATCAAAGGCATGCTATGTTACACTTCAAAATTGCAAAGCACAAGGCTGCAGCAGTCTGCAGCGCCTCGAAAACGCGTTGTCGAAGTCCTCCAGCGCTGGTTCACGTCGCTCAGCAGCGCGTAGGTCCAAGATCTCCACGAATTTCGACTTGTTTTGACCACTCTTAGGGTATTCTTGAGCAACTCAAAGTAGTCCTTAATGAAACTTCAATATCTTCAAGAAAATCAACTGTTCGAACTTGTAGGAGGCTCCAGGAAGTCCAAAGCGTCGCTTTTCGTGGTCTTCGTCGTCGTCGTCGTCGCTGCAGCGCGCTTGGAACTGCGCTCTCCCAGATTCAAAGTAATTTCAAGGGTTTTTGGAGGTATTTGGAAGGATACCTTCAATTCTTCAAAGTTTCTCCAACTTTTCATTAAATTCAAGCAAGGAACTCACCATTATGGAACAGCGTACGCTGGCCCAGCTTCTGCGCGTCGTCCTCGTCGTCGTCGTCCTGCTCGAACTCAGATTACTGGACTGTCATATGCTTGTGCTTGGGTGCATATAGAAAACCCATTTTCCTTGTCTTGCACTGAAAAATCAAATTGTTTCCAATGTTCTCCATTACAATTGATCTTGTTGGCAAGTACAGGACACAGGCAACAGCAAGAAGACGAGGAACTTGACGAATATCAAGCTGGACCAACTGGCAGGTCCAGTAATACGGGTTCACATGCCTAAATAACAGGAAAATTAATGTGGCATTAAACTCTCATTAAAAAGGCAATAAAACCTATATTTTAACAACTTTCTGAGTAGTCTATCTTGTCACAGGCCTTGTCAATATCACGTAAATTGCCGTCGGCGACAGCAGGCGCCGACAATCGCGACAGGCCTTATGAAGCTTCTAAATAGCTTCAAAATAGCTTCTAATACATTAGAACCTTCTAAAATGGCATAAAACATGATTAAATCACATTATAAGCATATGGGATGTGATTATTCATGTATGGCTACTAATGTAATCTAGATCTCTGCTCTGTGTGGTGTACCTAAGAGCAGTAGACTCTAGCAGTAAGCTATAGGCTTGAAATATGAGCCAAATATGAGTAAATATCCTAGTATCTTAGGATCTTGAAGCTCTATGAGGTCTTGTAGAGTTCCTCCAGAAACCTTCTGAGAGGCCCAAATGCCCCAACTTATTACATCAGGCCCAACTGGACCGCCCTGCATGGAGGAGAGGGATGTACGGGGAGTGTACTCACACCCCCCGGCCACAGGTGGTATCCGTCTCGGTGAAGTGGTGGCTGGGGACGTCGGAGACGCCATCAGGATTGACGACCTCAGGGGAATCAAAATCCCCTACTACGATGGCAACCCCTCCAACCTGGATGACTTCATCCTGGATTGGGAGGACTTTGCCGAGGAGGTCGTCGGTGAGATGCGGGGAGCGCCGCGGGACAAGTGGGTATGCCGGACATTCCCACACCGGCTGGCGCAGGACCTGAAGCAGGAGTTGCGGGATCAGATCCGGGAAGGACTGATCCGTACGGAGCAGGCCTGCCTCCAGTGGTTGGAGGATGAGGAGCGGGTGGATGCTCCGAACCAGAAGCTGGAGGACTTGTGGTCCATCCCGCTGCCGCTGGACCGCGGTGAGTTGCGGGTCCGGGAGTGGAACCGGTACCTGCGAAAGTACCGAAGATGCTCCAAGCTGGTGGAGGACTGGAATGAGGCCAGCGAGATCCGCCACCTGCTGAAGGACGTCCTCCCCGGCAACTGGAAGAGGAGAGTGGAGGACGAGGAAAAGAAGAGAGCGAAGAAGCGCGTGGCGGTGAAGATCATGGCGGCGGAGGATACCCATGCGGGTATCATGGAGTTCTTCAGGAGGAACCTGGGCGAGCCCAACCGGTTGTTGGGACTGAAGAACGCCGTGTACGTGGAGGTATTTGGAGACTCCATGGGACAAAGGTTGCTGCGCCTCAACAACGTGGAGTGGAGGCGCGGGGAGCCGCTGAGGATGCAGTTCATCTTCGCCCGCATGAGCCTGGACGAGATCGTGAAGTACATCACGGTGGAGTTGAAGCTCAATGCGAAGAACGAGGCCCACGTGCAGGATCGACATGGTCATGGACAACGAGGCCACCAAGAAGACCGCCATCATCGAGAGATCCAGGAGGACACGGCCAACTCCGCGGAGAATGGTAGTGGAAGTGGCCAAGACCACTGGACCTGGTCCCGGGAGGATCACGAGGAGGCCCATCTCTTCGCGTTTGTGGCGCACAACGTGAGGGACCATGGGCAGGATCGGTCCAGATGGAGCCGGGTGGGACCCAGGAAGGGCAATGAGCCAAGGAGGATCGGAAAGCCACCACTCTCGTTCCGGGAGTACAGGTCTCAGCACGACGGGTGCTGGGTCTGTTATGGCAAGGGAAACAACCATGCACACGACCACCGTCCGTGCAAGGTGTATGAGGCGGACAAGAAGGCCTACTTCGCCGCCCGGCCCGAGAAGAAGCCCAAGGAGCAGCGGATTTCCGATTGGAAGGCGAAGGGCGGAGACGGGGGAAAAGGCCAAGGCAAAGGCCAAGGAAAAGGCGGAGGAAGAGGCTATGGTGGTGGATCTGGCCAAGACCGACGAGTGAGGTCGTTCGAGGAAGTTGCTGAGGACATGTTGAGGACGTTGGAGGAACTCAAAGCCCAGCAACGTGGTGGACAAAGTCCTGGCGGATCGCAGCCGGAAGGTGCTGCGGGAAGTCAAGTCTAGAGGAGCCCCCACGGGAGTGGGACCTCGGAGGTCTCTCCTCCGAAAATCAGTGGAATCCCAGAGAAAGCGAAGGCACATCGGGTGCCGAAGAAGGCTCCAGAAGAGCCAAAACCACTGAGTTTCGCCACTCCCAACCCCTGGAGCGCGCTGCCAAGGGAAGTACATGTGGGTACGGGACATGGCAAGAAGGAAGGAGCGACCACGGAGAGCCCCGTGGATGGGCAGGACCAGCCCAAGATGTACACCATCCGTGACCATAACCTTGAAGTCCTGATGCACCCGGACGTGCTAGAGTTGCATGCCGTGAGAGTCGTCCATACGCCTCATGGTGACGAGCGGCAGTTGCACTTGAAAGTGCGAGTACGGTGCGGACGAGAGGAGAAGGTGGTGGATGTGTTGGTGGATACGGGTGCCCAGGTGAGCCTGGTCCGGAGAGAGTTGTTCAAGGAGGAACTCCTGGAGCCCAGCCGGAGACCGGTGCGCCTGAAGGTCGCCAACGGAGAGATCTTGGGTGGGGGCACCCATGAGGCCACTATCAGTATGGAATTCTGGGAACATGAGCGCTTGAACCGCCCTGATCTGGCGAAGAGAAGCACTCTATTCGGGAACTTCTACGTGGCCGACATTACAGATTGGGATATGATCATGGGGTATGACTTCATGGTGGCAAACGCCATTGGAGCCCTTCCCCATCGCGCAACGCTGGTCCGGGAGGATGATGAATGCCTCACATGGCTGTCCACGGATTATGCATGCGGATCATCCCAATGGAATGCTGAGGAAGAGGATCGGATCGTCCGAGCGGTGCAAGCTGTGGGTGCCAAGTCCAGAGGAGACCGCGGAGTTCAGCTCACGGAGTATGGAATGGCGCCGCAGGTGTAGGACATGATGATCCAGACGCTGGGAGCCGAAGCGCCCGAGACGAACGTTTTCGCTTCCCGAAATGCCCCACTTCTGCGGAAGTGTAGGAGGCATTGGCATCGAGGCGACTCAGGCTGGCACAGGCATTGGGGAATGAAGGAGTGGGGGCCCATGTATTGGCATGGCTCCCTGGACAATACCAGACGTACGGTGGAGAAGATCGTCGCGGATAGGGCGAAGGGGATCCTGGTCATAACCGGCATAGGATCCACCCCATGTCCGCTGGAAGGTCTCAAGTCGACGCTGGACTCCATCACCCTGAACGAGATGTCATTCGAGCCAGAGGAGGAGCTGTTCATCGACGCCAAGGGTGTATCAATGCCCTCGCAGGGTCAAGCGTGGGGCACCAAGGTTTTCCTGGTGGATGGGGCGCAAGCCCAGCCCACGGGTGACGAAGCATTCATCCGTAGGGTGGAGGCGGTGCCCATGAAGGTCATGTTTGAGCCCAAGGAGGGGACGGATCAGCCAATCGATGGCATTGACGTCCTGTCCCACGCCGAGATCGACAACGTCGTCAACTACATGCGGATGGGGATGCACGACCGTGTGGCAGCCAAGAAGAGGCGAGCCATGGTCACATATCCGCATTGGTGGGATGACAAGATGTTGGTCACCGGCAAGTACGAGAAGGATGAGTTCGTGGCGAGGGTCATGGATCACATCGCGGACCAATACGATGGTCCGGTTGGGTCAGACCCACCGACATGGGATTTTCCAAGAATGGGTGCCGATAGCGACAAGAACCAGCCCGACGCCGCAAATTTCCGAAGATTATCGGTGGGAAGCATGCCCCACGACGATGAAGACGGCATATCGGACGAGGAGAAGTCAGATTCGGACCCGGAAGAGGCCTATACCGCAGTGCCGTCAGTTGTATCGATACCGAAGCAAGCCGCTGACGAGGCCCAGGAGAACCCGAAGGTCGCCGAGCTGAAGGAGAGGCTGATCAATGCCTATCCGCGGCTATTCAGTGGCGTCGCCAACAAGAACCCTCCAGATCGTGGGAGGTTTGGCACAGCGAAGATCAAGCTGAAGCCGAACCCCAAGATCTATCGTCATCGGGAGTACCAACTTCAGTGCGATCGGACCGAGGCCATGAAGAAGCTGTTGGCCGAGTTCATTGAGCGGGGCTCGATCGAACCCTCCGACAGTGAGTGGGCCAGTCCAGCCTTTATCGTGCCCAAGAAGGAGAAGGGAGAGTGGAGGTTGGTGGTGGATTACAGGGGTTTGAACGAGCAAACCGAGCACGACTCGTACTCGCTTCCCCTGATCGACTCCATCCTCCGAAAACAACAGAAAAAGCGGATCTTCACGCTGTTGGACCTGAAACACGGTTATCACCAGATGCCGCTACAGCCCGGACTCCAGGCCCTGCACAGCGATGTCGACGCCGCTGGGGCCCATGCAGTGGAAAGTGGTGCCTATGGGCGCCAAGAATGGCAACGCCGCTTTCCAGCGCATGATGGAGGACCTACTCGGTCCTGTCCGGGACTGTGCCGACCCCTTTGTGGATGACATCATCATCGGATCCGGCACAGAAGACATGACCGAGGACGAGCTCATCGAAGCGCATGAGAAGGATCTGCGCCGAGTGCTCAGCGAGTTGGACAAGCACAACATGGTGTGCAAGCCCACCAAAGCCTCACTCTTCGTGAAGGAAGTGGAGTTCGCGGGTCACGTGGTTGGTCACAGGCAACGCCGTCCCATGCCTGGGAAGCTGGCGTCCCTGCACCACTGGGAGAAGCCCCAGACCATCAGCGAACTCCGGTCCTTCATGGGGTTCTGCAATTACTATTCGGGCTATGTCCGGATGTATGCAGAACTCTCCGGGCCGCTGCACAAGATGCTGCAGGTGGGGAAGTTCGATGGCCGGAAGGGGAGCAAGAAGAAGCTTGCCTGGAACCCTGAGGCCGAAGATGCGGTCAACAGCCTGAAGGAGCAACTCCTGGGGCAGCTGGGGCTATTCCTGGTGGACCCGGACAAGGGAGTCGTGCTACGGACGGACGCCTCGGACTATGCTTTAGGTGCAGTCCTCGAGCAGGTCCGGGATGACGGGTCGCACGTACCCGTGGCGTTCTGGAGCAGGATCCTGGCCGAGGGCCAACGTCAAACCTGGACCGCGAGGGAGAAGGAGACGTACGCCATTGTCTGTGCGCTCAGGAAGTGGTCTGGCCACATCGGATTGCAACCAGTGGTGGTATGTACGGACCATCAGTCCTTGCAGAGCTGGCACAAGGAGCACGTCGACACCCCCTCGGGACCGGCGGCAAGGAGGGACCGATGGCATGAGACGTTCCCCAAGTTCGACCTCAGCGTCGTATACGTCCCGGGGAAGGACAACACTGTGGCAGACTGCCTCAGTCGGTGGGCCTACCCCGCGGGCAAGGCTTGGATGGACATATCCAGCCATGGAGACGCCCAGGAAACCGAGGAGGCCAAGCGCATCATCGAGATGGAGAAGGCCATGGAACAAGAGGGGGTCAAGCGCTTTGTGGTGATGGCAAACCGTACGGACCTGGCCAAGTTCCGGGGTGCCCCCGTCCAAGCTATTCGAGAGGAAACCCTCGAGCAATGGATGGTGGCCCCTGTAGAGCTAGTCAGGTCGGTGCTCACAGAGGACTGGTCGGATGACTACGCGGCATCCGAGCACTGGAGCAAGTACTGGAATGCCGTGAGCGCCCCGTCGGACGACGAGTGGCCTGAGGGCTTGACCAAGGATGGGGACAAACTGTTCCTCAAGGACAAGCTACTGCTCCCAGAGAACCTAGTGGAGGAGCTCATTGATCACTGGCACAACGCCCAGCTCATGCATCCTGATCGGGACAAGATGCAGCAGGACCTGGAGTGGCGCTTCAAGTTCCCAAGGGGGTACTACGCCATCCTGGACAAGTACTGCAGCGACTGCGCCGTGTGTCGGGCCACGAAGAGCCCCAACCACTCCACAGCGGGCAACCCGGTGTACACGGCTATACCGGAGGCCCCTATGCGGTCCGTGGCCATGGATGTATTCGCCATGCCTGAGGTCACCGTGGAAGGAGAGACCTACGACTGTGTCATCCTGGCGGTGGATAGGCACAGCGGGTATATCGTGGCGGTCCCGGGCAAGAAGTCCAAGAAGAAGGACAAGAAGGACAAGCATGGAGTGGGTCTTCAGGCCAAGACCGTCGCTAATGCCATGATCAGCTATTGCCTGACGATTTTTGATGTCCCAGTTGTCATCTGCAACGATCAGGGCAGTCAATTTGTGGGGACGTGGTTCAAGACGATGTGCAAGCTGAAGCCGGTTCGGACCCCCGTGGCCATCTTGGGGTCACTTGGGGTGTGTATCTATGTGCCGGCAAGCCGCCATTGGCTGATATCATACTCTCCCATCCACCTGACCTAACCTGATGTGATAGTGTGATAGGTTTGGCCATTCCGGCTATGAGCGGCCATATTCAGTACCGAGGCGCCGCCAGCGGAGATTTAGATATCAGAATATCAGGAATCAACAGGGTTTTATTATCATAATGTTTCCGTAATTTTTCAGCCTTTCGTTCTGATAGTCAATGTATCGGCGACTGTCAGTTGGCTCGCGATTTTGCGTTAACCGATTGGTTAACTGTTATTTCCAGATATTTTGGCGGAAACCCCGATGAAGGGTCAGATTTCATCAGCGAAGGGTTCGTTGCTTCCGCAATTTTCTAAATAAGCACTCGAAATTTTAATCTGAATTTTTCGCGATGTCGAAATCCGATTTTCGACTTCGACATCGCCGCACTTGATTTGGACTTCTTCGAGTGGTCATACTCTTTTCCCTATGCTCGAATCAGGTTTCCCTTATACTTGCCACCCATTTGACTTGGAGATATAAGGGAAACAAAAGTGAATCGTGGGACCACTTTGAACGACCATATCTACGCGCGAGTGTGAGGAAAGAGAATAAGGAAGGTTGGGTTGCAAGCGCCTTAGTCTCAACTTAATTTAGGAAGCATCAAACGCCTTTGGTGTGTACACATGCCCGATATAGCAAGGGATAAGGGTCAAGAGGGTATAAAGTGATATATAACTCTTGGACCGTGCAACCGAACATTTTATTGTGACTTTCGAGTGTACCGCATGAGTGTTGGGGTTGCATAGCAACTTTCCTTGGGTTCCTACGTATTTTTAACGTGAAGTTATGTCAATGGAGGGACATGGCATATCATGGTGGGAGCTATATTTTGAGGGTATGTGTTGTATGCATGATATATGTTTGATATGCTCACGCCCATGTTATATATCTTCGTGTGGCCGAAGAGGTGGGGAGCCATACGTGACAAGGGCTTTGCCCATGTCCCAATGGTGGAATTCAAAGCGCTAGACCAAGTCTACCGCATATGTATTGCTCATGGTATGTTTGGCAAGGAGATCCATGAGTGCACTCCCATTTTCATGGGGCATGTAGATACGAGTGGCGAAGGTATCTCCATGCGCCCGATTGGGGATCCAAGTGGGGGAATTGTTCGCAAATGGTTCCAATCATTTGTGTATTGAACCATGAGCGGATATCATGGGTGAGCATAGAGATATACTATCATGACAACTTTGCATTTGGTCATATTTTCATGTTTTTGACCTCAATTTTTGCTCATTTTTGCATTTTGTGTACTTACCTGGTCGGCAAACAGCAAGAAGCCTATGGAGAGTCGAACCATGGTATGTTGCTCATATGTTGGCATATGCTTTGGAGTTGAACACCACCATATGCCGGATCGCGTACTCCATTTGGCTTGGCGCACGAAGGATTACAAGAATTGGTCTCAAGATCATGGGCTGACTTGGGCAGTGCGTGGCGCCCATATCCGAAGGGGTTTCGAGGGTAAAGTGGGGATGTACATGGGCATTGGCCTTTGGTCTCTATCCTCCATGAATAGTAGACTTCGATTCCATGCATGCTTGGAGCCTTCGGATAAGTGGTAACTTCAATTTTGAGCATATATGTGATATATGGCCAATATGGTGTGAATTGGCAGTTTTTTGGCATGTTATGAGTTCAAACTCATAGGTCATTTCTCCAAGCCCATTCGACTCCAAGTCCAACCAAGATTATGTCAGGGTAGGGCATGGTCCTGAGTGCCACTCTAGGCCATGACACGCCACCTCCCCTATTGGGCTAGGATTTATAGGCTTGGGAGTGAACACATTTTCGGGGTTTATGTAGTGACTTGTGACACATGGCATTCAGCTATCTCATTTGACCTGGTTCAGGGCAATATGTTGGTGAGTCAAGGGAAGGTCTTGAGTCCAGGGAATGAGGGGTTTATGGCTGTGAATGTGTATGTTTACCTCTTTCCCCAACTTTGCTTTATTTGTGTTCATATGCCAATTTCAGGGCTTTCTTCCTTGGTGCAATTCTTGTACATGCCCGCCATCGTGAGACAATCGATGTGCTGAACGAAAGCCCGCAGCCTGATTTGGATTGTGAATTGGGTTATTGCTGTACTTGTGGGATCTGGTTGCCATTCAGGGTTGAAGGAGGATTTTATTTTCTATATTTTTGGATTTGGACCCTGGAAATTGAGGAATGCAATCGTTGATCCGGAGTAAATCAGCAGGGGTTACAGGCGGAAGGGGCACAGCGGGGGCCGGTCCTGGTAGGGACCTTCTTTATGGTAGCAGAGGCTTACCTGCTGCCCCTACCTACCGCCGACCCGGGGACTTGGGCCCTTATGAGCCCTGCCCAAGTACGCCCCGGGTGCGTATTGTGGACTCGGTGGAGACCACGCCGGAGATTGGAGCCATAGAAGGACCGAGACGTTCTAGAGCATGGCGAACTCCGGAAGTTGAAGCCCGAAGAGAAGAACGACACTCGGGAAGACGAGGACGTGACATGGAGGACGTGGTCTCCATGTGTGAGCGTCGCTGCCGAAAGGCATGCAACCTCCGCTCCGCCGCGGAGGACTCGGATGAGGCCTGCCATTCAGGCAGCAGTGGAGGACGGGCCCGGCGCTACCGGAAGCGCGGGTCACCCAAGTCCGCGGCAAGGGACGCCGGGGCTATGGACACGGACCCCAGCCCGGTCAGGCTGTGGGAATCCGAGGGGCACTCCGAGGGCTATCGGACAGCCTACGAGCCACCTTCGGAGCCGGAGATGTCCGCGCCGATCGCCAGGGCGCATACGGCCCCCGAGCCCGCCCTGCAGCACGACGCCGAGGGCTTGGAGAGGCCAGCCAGGGCCCGGACGGCACCTGTGCCCCGGCACACGGGACCAGAGACGGACGCCATAGGCGATACGCCCATGGGCGACGAGTCTGAGGTGCTGGGAACCGCGGGATGTGCTGAATCCGGCGGAAAGCACGCTGCGTGCCACTGCGAGCACTTGTCCTTCCTCATGGGCAAGTACCCGAAGATGGGGATGGACGCCATCGTGCATCATCTTGACCGCCTGGACAACGCCAAGGACGCTCTAGAGGAGGACGTCGCGGGGATCCTGGACGACCAGTCGGCCGCGGAGAACCACATGGAGGAGCTGCGAGCGGATCAGGCCCGGTACCGGGAGAATCTGGAGCTGGCCCTGCAGAAGCAGCAGCAAGTGGTGGACAGCCTCCTCCACTTAGTGAAGGACATGTCGGGACGCCTGAAACGGCTAGAGGAGCGACAGCCCCTCGCCTCGGGTCCGGAGCTCCCGGCAAAGCCGGCCGCGGTAGAGCTGGTGGAGCGGGTTAAGACCCTCAGGAGCGCCATGGAGAAACCTGTGGGCGGCCCTGCAGAGGCACCATACGCGCCTCCGCGTGTTGACCCGGGTGCGCTGCCGTATGATCCCCTGTTCAGCGAATCCACAATGCTCGGGGAACACACGGCACCGGCTGGGTCCATGCGGGAAGGGCACGTGACCACGGACCCGAGGAGCCTGACGGTACAGATGTCCCATGCCGCCCAGGATGTACCGCTCACGACGAACATGGCAGTCTATGCGGAAGAGGAGATCGAGATCCAGAACCAGACCATGCAGGGGCGAACCATGGGAAGCGCCGACGGACATGGTCGAGGCCATCCAAGCGGAAACCTGTGGGCGAAGGATCCCAATACAGGGATTTGGACGGCCGATGGGGCAAATCCTTCCCGCATTCCAAACCCCATGGGTTTAGGCCCAACTGGACCGCACTCCATGGAGGAGAGGGATGTACGGGGAGTGTACTCACACCCCCCGGCCACAGGTGGTATCCGTCTCGGTGGAGTGGTGGCTGGAGACGTCGGAGACGCCATCAGGATTGACGACCTCAGGGGAATCAAAATCCCCTATTACGACGGGAACCCGTCCAACCTGGATGACTTCATCCTGGACTGGGAGGACTTCGCCGAGGAGGTCGTCGGCGAGATGCGGGGAGCGCCGCGGGACAAGTGGGTATGCCGGACATTCCCACACCGGCTGGCGCAGGACCTCAAGGAGGAGCTGCGGGATCAGATCCGGGAAGGATTGATCCGCACGGAGCAGGCCTGCCTCCAGTGGCTGGAGGATGAGGAGCGGGTGGACGCTCCGAATCAGAAGCTGGGGGACCTGTGGTCCATTCCACTGCCGCTGGACCGCGGAGAGTTGCGGGTCCGGGAGTGGAACCGGTATCTGCGGAAGTACCGCAGATGCCTCAAGTTGGTGGAAGACTGGAACGAGGCCAGTGAGATCCGCCACTTGCTGAAGGACGTCCGCCCCGGCAACTGGAAGAGGAGAGTGGAGGACGAGGAGAAGAAGCGCGCCAAGAAGCGGGTGGCGGTGAAGATCATGGCGGCGGAGGATACCCATTCGGGTATCATGGAGTTCTTCAGGAGGAACTTGGGCGAACACAACCGGATGTTGGGCCTGAAGAACGCCGTGTACGTGGAGATATTCGGGGACTCCATGGGGCAAAGGTTGCTGCGCCTCAACAACGTGGAGTGGAGGCGCGGGGAGCCGCTGAGGATGCAAGTCATCTTCGCCCGCATGAGCCTTGACGAAATCGTGAAGTACATCAGGGTGGAGTTGAAGCTCAATGCGAAGAACGAGGCCCACGTGCAGGATCGACACGGTCATGGACAACGAGGACACCGAGAAGACCGCCATCATCGGGAGATCCAGGAGGACACGGCCAACTCTGCGGAGGATGGTAGTGGAAGTGGCCAAGACCACTGGTCCCGGGAGGATCACGAGGAGGCCCATTACTTCGCGTTTGTGGCGCACAACGTGAGGAACCATGGGCAGGATCGGTCCAGATGGAGCCAGGTGGGACCCAAGAAGGGCAAAGAGCCAAGGAGGATCAGGAACCCACCGCTCTCGTTCCGAGAGTACAGGTCTCAGCACGACGGGTGCTGGGTCTGTTATGGCAAGGGAAACAACCATGCACACGACCATCGTCAGTGCAAGGTGTATGAGGCGGACAAGAAGGCCTACTTCGCCGCCCACCCCGAGAAGAAGCCCAAGGAGCAGCGGATTTCCGATTGGAAGGCGAAGGGCGGAGACGGGGGAAAAGGCCAAGGCAAAGGCCAAGGAAAGGGCGGAGGAAGAGGCTATGGTGGAGGACCTGGCCAAGACCGACGAGTGAGGTCGATCGAGGAGGTTGCTGAGGACATGTTGAGGACGTTGGAGGAACTCAAAGCCCAGCAACGTGGTGGACAAAGTCCTGGCGGATCGCAGCCGGAAGGGGCTGCGGGAAGCCAAGTCTAGAGGAGCCCCCACGGGAGTGGGACCTCGGAGGTCTCTCCTCCGAAAATCAGTGGAATCCCAGAGAAAGCGAAGGCACATCGGGTGCCGAAGAAGGCTCCGGAAGAGCCAAAACCACTGAGCTTCGCCACTCCCAACCCCTGGAGCGCCCTGCCAAGGGAAGTACATGTGGGTACGGGACATGGCAAGAAAGAAGGAGCGACCACGGAGAGCCCCGTGGATGGGCAGGACCAACCCAAGATCTACACCATCCGTGACCATACCCTGGAAGTCCTGATGCACCCGGACGTGCTAGAGTTGCATGCTGTGAGAGTCGTCCATACACCACATGGCAACGAGCGGCAGTTGCACTTGAAAGTGCGAGTACGGTGCGGACGAGAGGAGAAGGTGGTGGATGTGTTAGTGGATACGGGTGCCCAGGTGAGCCTGGTCCGGAGACGGTTGTTCAAGGAGGAACTCCTGCAGCCCAGCCGGAGACCGGTCCGCCTGAAGGTTGCCAATGGAGAGATCATGGGTGGTGGTACCCATGAGGCCACTATCAGTATGGAATTCTGGGAGCATGAGCGCTTGAACCGCCCTGATAAGGCGAAGAGAAGCACTCTATTCGGGAACTTCTACGTGGCCGACATTACAGATTGGGATATGATCATGGGGTATGACTTCATGGTGGCGAACGCCATTGGAGCCCTTCCCCATCGTGCAACGCTGGTCCGTGAGGATGATGAATGCCTCACATGGCTGTCCACGGACTATGCATGCGGATCATCCGAATGGAATGCTGAGGAGGAGGATCGGATCGTCCAAGCGGTGCAAGCTGTGGGTGCCAAGTCCAGAGGAGACCGTGGAGATCAGCTCACGGAGTATGGAATGGCGCCGCAAGTGTACGCCAGGATGATTCAGACGCTAGGAGCTGAAGCGCCCGAGACGGACGTCTTTGCTTCCCGGGATGCCCCACTTCTGCGGAAGTGTAGGAGGCATTGGCATCGAGGAGACTCAGCCTGGCACAGGCATTGGGGTTTGAAGGAGTGGGGGCCCATGTATTGGCATGGCTCCCTGGACAATACCAGACGTACGGTGGAGAAGATCATCGCGGATAGGGCGAAGGGGATCCTGGTCATAACCGGCATAGGATCCACCCCATGTCCGCTGGAGGGTCTCAAGTCGACGCTGGACTCCATCACCCTGAACGAGATGTCATTCGGGCCAGAGGAGGAGTTGTTCATCGACGCCAAGGGTGTATCAATGCCCTCCCCGGGTCAAGCGAGGGGTACCAAGGCTTTCCTGGTGGATGGGGCGCAGGCCCAGCCCACGGGTGACGAAGCATTCATCCGTAGGGTGGAGGCGGTGCCCATGAAGGTCATGTTTGAGCCCAAGGAGGGGACGGATCAGCCTATTGATGGCATTGACGTCCTGTCCCACGCCGAGATCGACGACGTCGTCAACTACATGCGGATGGGGATGCACGACCGTGTGGCAGCCAAGAAGAGGCGGGCCATGGTCACATCTCCGCATTGGTGGGATGACAAGATGTTGGTCACCGGCAAGTACGAGAAGGATGAGTTCGTGGCGAGGGTCATAGATCACATCGCGGACCAATACGATGGTCCGGTTGGGTCGGACCCACCAACGTGGGGTTTTCCAAGAGTGGGAACCAGTAGCGACGAGCACCAGCCCGAGGCCGCAAATTTTCGAAGATTATCGGTGGGAATCGCGACCCACGACGATGAAGACGGCATATCGGACGAGGAGAAGTCGGAATCGGACCCAGAAGAGGCCTATACCGCAGTGCGGTCGGTTGTGTCTATACCGAAGCAAGCGGCTGAAGAGGCCCAGGAGAACCCGAAGTTCGCCGAGCTGAAGGAGAGGCTGATCAAGGCCTATCCGCGGCTATTCAGTGGCGTCGCCAACAAGAACCCTCCAGATCGCGGAAGGTTTGGTACAGCGAAGATCAAGCTGAAGCCGAACCCGAAGATCTATCGTCATCGGGAGTACCAACTTCAGGGCGATCGGGCCGAGGCCATGAAGAAGCTGTTGGCCGAGTTCATTGAGCGGGGATGGATCGAACCCTCCGACAGTGAGTGGGCCAGCCCAGCCTTCATCGTGCCCAAGAAGGAGAAGGGCGAGTGGAGGTTGGTGGTTGATTACAGAGGTTTGAACGAGCAGACCGAGCACGACTCGTACTTGCTTCCCCTGATCGACTCCATCCTCCAAAAGCAGCAGAAAAAGCGGATTTTCACGGTGTTGGACCTGAAACACGGTTACCACCAGATGCCGCTACACCCGGACTCCAGGCCCTGCACAGCGATGTCGACGCCGCTGGGGCCCATGCAGTGGAAAATGGTGCCCATGGGCGCCAAGAATGGCAACGCCGCTTTCCAGCGCATGATGGAGGACCTACTCGGTCCTGTCCGGGACTGTGCCGATCCCTTCGTGGACGACATCATCATTGGGTCCGGCACGGAGAACATGACTGAGGACGAGCTCATCGACGCGCATGAGAGGGATCTGCGCCGAGTGCTCAGCGAGTTGGACAAGCACAACATGGTGTGCAAGCCGACCAAAGCCTCACTCTTCGTGAAGGAAGTGGAGTTCGCGGGTCACGTGGTTGGTCACGGGCAACGCCGTCCCATGCCTGGGAAGCTGGCGTCCCTGCACCACTGGGAGAAGCCCCAGACCATCAGCGAACTCTGGTCCTTCATGGGGTTCTGCAATTACTATTCGGGCTACGTCCGGATGTATGCAGAACTCTCGGGGCCGCTGCACAAGATGCTGCAGGTGGGGAAGTTCGATGGCCGGAAGGGGAGCAAGAAGAAGCTTGCCTGGACCCCTGAGGCTGAAGATGCGTTCAACAGCCTGAAGGAGAGACTCCTGGGGCAGTTGGGGCTGTTCCTGGTGGACCCGGACAAGGGATTCGTGCTACGGACAGACGCTTCGGACTATGCCGTGGGGGCAGTCCTCGAGCAAGTCCGGGACGACGGGACTCATGTTCCCGTGGCGTTTTGGAGCAGGATCCTGGCCGAGGGCCAACGCCGAACATGGACCGCGAGGGAGAAGGAGACATACGCCATTGTATGTGCGCTCAGGAAGTGGTCTGGCCACATCGGACTGCAGCCGGTGGTGGTTTGCACGGACCACCAGTCCCTACAGAGCTGGCACAAGGAGCATGTCGACACCCCCTCAGGACCAGCGGCTAGGAGGGCCCGATGGCACGAGACGTTCGCCAAGTTCGACCTCAGCGTCGTGTACGTCCCGGGGAAGGACAACACTGTGGCAGATTGCCTCAGTCGCTGGGCCTACCACGCGGGCAAGGCTTGGATGGACATATCCAGCCATGGGGACGCCGAGGAAACCGAGGAGGCCAAACGCATCATCGAGATGGAGAAGGTCATGGAGCAATAGGGGGTCAAGTGCTTTGTGGTGATGGCAAACCGTACGGACCTGGCCAAGTTCCGGGGTGCCCGCGTCCAAGCTATTCGAGAGGAAACCCTCGAGCAATGGATGGTGGCCCCTGTAGAGCTAGTCAGGTCGGTGCTCACAGAGGACTGGTCGGATGACTACGCGGCATCCGAGCACTGGAGCAGGTACTGGAATGCCGTGAGCGCCCCGTCGGACGACGAATGGCCCGAGGGCTTGACCGAGGATGGCGACAAGTTGTTCCTCAAGGACAAGCTGCTGGTGCCCGAGAACCGACTGGAGGAGCTCATTGACCATTGGCACAACGCCCAGCTCATGCACCCTGGCCGAGACAAGATGCAGCAGGACCTGGAGTGGCGTTTCAAGTTCCCTCCGGGGTACTACGCCATCCTGGATAGGTACTGCAGCGACTGTGCCGTGTGTCGGGCCACGAAGAGCCCCAACCACTCCACAGCGGGCAACCCGGTGTACACGGCTATACCGGAAGCCCCTATGCGGTCCGTGGCCATGGATGTGTTCGCCATGCCTGAGGTCACCGTGGACGGAGAGACCTACGACTGTGTCATCCTGGCGGTGGACAGGCACAGCGGGTATATCGTGGCAGTCCCGGGCAAGAAGTCCAAGAAGAAGGACAAGGAGGACAAGCATGGAGTGGGGCTGCAGGCCAAGACCGTCGCTAATGCCATGATCAGGCATTGGCTGACGATTTTCGATGTCCCAGCTGTCATCTGCAGCGATCGGGGCAGTCAATTCGTGGGGACGTGGTTCAAGACGATGTGCAAGCATATGGGGATTCGGCACGCCAAGACCGTGGCATACCACAGCCGGTCGAATGGCCGTGCTGAGGTTGCCGGGCGGCAGATGTTCGAGAAGTTCCGCCAGCTGCACATTGACGAACCGGGCCGGAACTGGTATAACTCGCTGTGGAGGGTGCTCCAAGCGTATCACGACCTTCCGGGACCCACTGGACTGTCGCCCCATCGCATCCTGTTCCTACGGGATCGAGTGTCACGCACTCTCCCGTGGATGAACCATGGCAAAGTGGCCCGGGATGCGAACGCTATGATGGCTGAGGCGGACGACACGGCGGCCAAGGTGTGCAAGGCACTACAGGACGAGCATGACAAGAGGACCAAGTACTTCAAGCAGGGAAAAGTCCAGAAGTATGCTCTCCAAGATACCGTGTGGGTGGAGCGGCACCACAAGGATGTCCTGTCCAGGCATCGGCAGGCATCTTGGTATGTGCCGGGGGTGATCGTGCGGAAGGTCGGACAGGATGTGTATGCGGTTCGTGTGGGGGATAACAAGATCCTGGATCGCGACCACACCCAGCTTCGTCCCCGAGCACCAGACCCCAGCGGACGTCCCGTGACCTTCGAGTTCACGGCCGGCGATGTGGACTCGGACGACGAGGGTGAGGACGACGATTTCACCGCGGAGAAGATCCTGGCGGACAAGCCGGACCCGGGGACGCCTGGGGGAAGGCTTTATAAAGTCCGTTGGAAGGGATTTGCCGCATCCAGGGATTCGTGGGAACCTCCGAGCAGTTTCGTGCCGAGGTATACCACGGTTTGGATGGACTACCTAAAGAAAAAGAGTATTTCTTTGGATGTCAAGGACGTGTTGGTCCATTTGGTTGCTGCAGTAGCACCGTAATGGATCCCTCCTTGGCATTTTGTTTGTTTCTGTGAATGAGGAGACGGGTGAGGGCGTTCATCCGGGGATTTTTCGGCCTTGATTGGCCATATACCCCCTTCATTCGATCTCCACGTATATATTTCATTGTGGTATACGTATTTAGATCGATCGACGACATTTTTCTATCTTTGATCCCCTTGGTCCATGTTGTAGATCAAGAGGAGACCGGATATGGCGTAGGGCACCGGTTTTCAGTGTCCTCACCCCTCCCTTGGGGCATGGGGGACGCCTACGACGTGTGTGGGGCCTCCATGTGTCCTTGGGACATGGAGGGGGGGGTTGGAGCCCATTGGGGTCCTCCCGTCCTCTCTTCAATGACTTCCGAGCGGTAACAACGCTCTGAGAAGGGGGGTGAAGCCGGTTCGGACCCCCGTGGCCATCTTGGGGTCACTTGGGGTGTGTATCTATGTGCCGGCAAGCCGCCATTGGCTGATATCATACTCTCCCATCCACCTGACCTAACCTGATGTGATAGTGTGATAGGTTTGGCCATTCCGGCTATGAGCGGCCATATTCAGTACCGAGGCGCCGCCAGCGGAGATTTAGATATCAGAATATCAGGAATCAACAGGGTTTTATTATCATAATGTTTCCGTAATTTTTCAGCCTTTCGTTCTGATAGTCAATGTATCGGCGACTGTCAGTTGGCTCGCGATTTTGCGTTAACCGATTGGTTAACTGTTATTTCCAGATATTTTGGCGGATACTCCGTTGAAGGGTCAGATTTCATCAGCGAAGGGTTCGTTGCTTCCGCAATTTTCTAAATAAGCACTCGAAATTTCAATCTGAATTTTTCGCGATGTCGAAATCGGATTTTCGACTTCGACATCGCCGCACTTGATTTGGACTTCTTCGAGTGGTCATACTCTTTTCCCTATGCTCGAATCAGGTTTCCCTTATACTTGCCACCCATTTGACTTGGAGATATAAGGGAAACAAAAGTGAATCGTGGGACCACTTTGAACGACCATATCTACGCGCGAGTGTGAGGAAAGAGAATAAGGAAGGTTGGGTTGCAAGCGCCTTAGTCTCAACTTAATTTAGGAAGCATCAAACGCCTTTGGTGTGTACACATGCCCGATATAGCAAGGGATAAGGGTCAAGAGGGTATAAAGTGATATATAACTCTTGGACCGTGCAACCGAACATTTTATTGTGACTTTCGAGTGTACCGCATGAGTGTTGGGGTTGCATAGCAACTTTCCTTGGGTTCCTACGTATTTTTAACGTGAAGTTATGTCAATGGAGGGACATGGCATATCATGGTGGGAGCTATATTTTGAGGGTATGTGTTGTATGCATGATATATGTTTGATATGCTCACGCCCATGTTATATATCTTCGTGCGGCCGAAGAGGTGGGGAGCCATACGTGACAAGGGCTTTGCCCATGTCCCAATTGTGGAATTCAAAGCGCTAGACCAAGTCTACCGCATATGTATTGCTCATGGTATGTTTGGCAAGGAGATCCATGAGTGCACTCCCATTTTCATGGGGCATGTAGATACGAGTGGCGAAGGTATCTCCATGTGCCCGATTGGGGATCCAAGTGGGGGAATTGTTCGCAAATGGTTCCAATCATTTGTATATTGAACCAAGTGCGGATATCATGGGTGAGCATAGAGATATACTATCATGAAAACTTTGTATTTGGGCATATTTCCATGTTTTTGACCTCAATTTTTGCTCTTTTTTGCATTTTGTGTACTTACCTGGTCGGCAAACAGCAAGAAGCCTATGGAGACTCGAACCATGGTATGTTGTTCATATGTTGGCATATGCTTTGGAGTTGAACACCACCATATGCCGGATTGCGTACTCCATTTGGCTTGGCGCACGAAGGATTATAAGAATTGGTCTCAAGATCATGGGCTGACTTGGGCAGTGCGTGGCGCCCATATCCGAAGGGGTTTCGAAGGTAAAGTGTGGATGTACATGGGAATCAACTTTTGGTCTCTATCCTCCATGAATACTAGACTTCGATTCCATGCATACTTTGAGCCTTCGGATAAGTGGTAACTTCAATTTTGAGCATATATTTGATATATGGCCAATATGGTGTGAATTGGCAGTTTTTGGCATGTTATGAGTTCAAACTCATGGGGCATATCTCTAAGCCCATTCGACTCCAAGTCCAACCAAGGTTATGTCAGGGTAGGGCATGGTCCTGAGTGCCACTCTAGGCCATGACACGCCACCTCCCCTGTTGGGCTAGGATTTAGAGGCTTGGGAGTGAACACATTTTTGGGGTTTATGTAGAGACTTTTGACACATGGCATTCAGCCATCTCAATTGACCTGGTTCAGGGCAATATGTTGGTGAGTCAAGGGAAGGTCTTGAGTCCAGGGAATGAGGGGTTTATGGCTGTGAATGTGTACGTTTACCTCTCTCCTGTAAAAATTCCGTAGGGCTAAATTGCTGTGCCTGTTGCAGAACCGGATGGCGTGCCTGAGTCGCAGGCCATGTACATCAGTTAATCGCAGGCACACGAGTCGCGGAGACGGAGAGTAGGAAGACTGTTTTATTTAAATCTCACAGATTCCAGTCGCTCGGCCTGTCCATTAATACCGATGCTTCAATTCAGGCCAGCGACAGTCATTTCTGGGTATCATGCAGCTGGAGGTTTGACTACCGTCGTACATCGAAGTACACGTACGCCGTTAGTCATAACAAGGATCATCGTATCATTTTATGTTGAATTTGCTGTGTCGACTCACACAAACACGTGCATATGCTTGCATGTTTGTTCGTTTGTGCATGTATGGTATATGTCATTGACTTGTTGTATGTGTACATGTTTGTTGTGCTACTTTGCTTTCGCCATGTGCATATTATAGGTTTGGTGAGGCAATATGCACGTACAAACATGTGGGAATTGTGCTTGAATGGTAGTAATTGGCCTGTTTGTACTGCATGCACCGGGAGCACGAGTGGTACAAGGGAGGCTATGCCTCGTATGTGGACCACATCACCACATGGATGCACCCGCGATCTGTCCCGCTTTTTCCGTTCAGGTTTAGGGATAATATCGTGGGCGTGGCGTGGGGGGATGTGCAACTGTCTGCCATACATGGGTACTTCAGCGAGGTGTACCAGCTGGAACTTCAGATGGAAGGGGAAGGGAGTACCCTCCCCAGCCTGGAGGCGCGATTGAATCTGTGTGCAGAGACAGGGACAGTGGGGCTTCGCCTCAAACGCAGGGCAGAAGGCCCTACAGACGAGTACAGAAGCATCATCAGGTATGTAGACTGGTACAGCACTAATGCTAAGACAGTACTGAAGAGTCTGGTGCCAGCGTTAGTAGGGAAATGTGTATACTACGCAATGTCCCAGGCAGATGTACAGGTCAACGTCCGGGGGGTGATGCGGGAGCTGTGGCGTAAGGGGTACCCAGATGCGTGGTGGGTACCCACGCTGAGATATGGGCTTCGTCGCAGAGGGGTCCCAGACAGTCTGGTGAAGGCGGAACTGATGCTCACACACACACAACACACGGGGTGTAGGTCGTAGTTGCCTATTTTTTCCTGTGCCTTTGCTACAGGTCCAGTGTCCGTAGACACTGCCACGTGCACGGCAACCACCAGGGCCCCACCAACGGGGGGCCCATGCCGGAGAGGTGCATGGTTTCATTGCAATTGAAGCTACATTTTTGCGCGAAATTCCGAAAATATAGGGTGAAACACTATGGTTGGTATGCGGTGCACAATGTCTTCATTTGTTGTACTGCAGCCCATTCATGGCCGTCTGAAGAGGTTTTTTGCGCTGTTTGCTTCGTGTACTGCTTATTAATAATAGTGAACATTTGTGGTTTATTCATCTTCAAGAATCCCTGATTTGCATTGATGTTTTGTTGTGTCAAATACAAGGATGCATGCCCTTTCACCATGTGTTTTAATGTATATTGTTACTCATGTCTTTTCATGTTTGTGCTCAGGAGGATGGACTCTTCTATGAATTTGAAGTTGAATGAACTTGGGTGTTTTGTACATATTTAAGTGCATTTCGAATCCTTGGATTTCTTCATTGACATTGGGATCATCATTGAGATCATTGTTAATTCATTTTCCCATTGCATTGCTCTGCTTGTCTTCTTGGTGTTCATCGAGTGGAATATTTTCTTGTGGAGTTTGGGCAATCGAAACCTTTGGAAGGTTTGCTTGATATGTGTTCATTGACACTACCAAAAATATTGGTAGCAGAGGATTTCTTGATCCACAACAATAATGAACGAGTATTATGTGAACATTGAGGATGTCGACCCTGAACTTCATGGAGAGTTGCAAGAATACTTTCACAATGATGAATGCAACCAATTTTCAATCAACATGATCGAATTCCATGATGGTCAACCCATGAATGAAGAGGTTGGAGAATTGCATCTTAGTGAAGATGGTGAGAGTTCAAATCAAATGGTTATACACCAACATCATCATGATAATCAACATCAACCACCATTCCACCCACAACTTCAAGATACCCCACAAGGACAAATTGTACAACCCCAACAATCGTATCAAATGGTAAATCAAATACCACAATTTGTTCATCATACCATTCCCAATGGGTGGGGGTATCGTGATTTCGAGAGAATTCGTTTCGTCAATGAATTTGGAGAACCACACAAAAGAATCCGAGTGGCCGAGTGGACTCCAAACAATGACTCGGCACTACAACAAGTGAGCGAAGTTACCAGAGCCCTTAGCATGCTACGTGATGATCATTATGCTCTTCATCGTACAACGGCACTCACCATGCGTTCGGCTGAAAATGCATTGGACCGTTTGAGAGGCCAAGTGCAAGAACATGTTGATGGAGTATATGGAGAAGGCCGAGCATTGAGACAATTGGTTGATGAACGTGGTGGCGAATTGCAACGAGTTGCTGAACAACATGGTCAGCTTGGCTTGCTTTGCAAGTCAAAATTTTCGGATCTTGAGGCTCAATTGTCTGCATGTAATCTTGCGCTAACCAATGCCTTGGCTCAGCTTGGTGAATTGAGTAGGTCATTTGAATCGACTAGTGAATTGGTGGATAGTATTGGAGAAGAACAAGAGGCACTTCACCAATCACTTGGTCAATTCGGTGCAATGGTGGAGGAAATAGAGATACAATTGGGTCAACTCAAGTTATATCCGTGGCAAGGGCCCGAGGATATCGGCAGATATCCGTGGCATATGCCCGGGATACAGCAGCCACGGATATCTGCCGATATCCTGGGCATATGCCACGGATATCTGCCGATATCCCGGGCATATGCCACGGATATCTGTTGGTGTTCAAGTCAAAATTCTCTTGGTATATCACCGCAAAGACAAGGAATTTAAAGGGGTTGAAAAAGCCGCCGAGATTCTTGCACGTTACCAAAAGCCTAAGGAGCTCGAGGTGCCTCACGAGGAAATTTGTAAGGAGCCAAAAGCGGAGCCTTGCGTTGTCCATGCTAGTCCTCTTAAAGCTGTTAAAGCTGAGACTGTGGTTGTTCTTGGTAGTCCTATCAAGGCGGAGCCTTGTGCTAACAACCCAATCGTGCACACAGCGTCTCCAAAGCACGAGGTCATTGATCTCACAGCGGAGGAGGACTATGCTACTTTTCCCTTGACACAATTAAGCGAAAAGGAGAACATGGTATATGAGCGTGAGATGTATCGTTCGTGTGCATGGGTAGCCCAAGCCACACCTGCAAAGGCCCCCACAAGCCAAGATCTCACAGGCATCCCATCTCCTTTTGACTCTGCTAGGTTTGATGGGCCACCCACGAAGGTTCGCAAAGTTCAGGTGAAAGAGGAAAAGCAACAATGCTATTGTTGTGACTATCCTATTACGAAGAATGCTGCATCTGTGACTTGTGATGTTTGTCATGCTATTTACCACTTGTCATGTGCCAAGCTTCGGTTTCCTCTTGCAGCATGGATCGTGGGCATGTGAGACATGTATGACCGAAATGATTGGTTCCCGGTAATTGGCACCATGACCTCATGATACTTGCTTATTTATGGCTAAGTGTAGGGAACAATGTTCCTTTCATACATATTGGCATCACATTTTCGCATCGATAGAGAGCACATTGTGTAGTGCTCCAACTTGGACGTCTACATACAGATTGGCATCACATTTTTGCATCGATAGAGAGCACATTGTGTAGAGCTCCAACTTGGACGTCTATCCACAAAACTTTCCAAAATTGTTGGCGTCCTCAATTGTTGTGTTGTGCATGGCTCAGGCAGATATCCGTGGCATAGGCACAATTATTGTATAGAATTTTGACATGTTGGATGGAGAAATGACTTCCTTAAAAGGCACCCTCTCGAAGTTTCAACTTGAATTCACAACTCATGTGCAAAAAACAATCCATTATGTTGAGGAACAAGTTGAAAAGGCAACGTCACTATTAACCGGTGAGGTACAGTCCTTGCGTCGTGAACTATCCATGGAGCAACAAGCCCGGCAAGGGGATCGGGTGAGGTTTGAACAATTGATTTCACTTCTTACTGCGCGTGTGGATGCATTGGAGAGTAAGAGAGGAGTGCAACGTGCTTCCCCTTTGAAGACCCCAGGTGAAGGGATAGGCATTCAGGTTTCTTCTCTTTCAGCCGAAGTTCAGCTTTTGAAGAGGCAGTTTGATTCCATAAGGGAATGTTTGAGTGGTTTGGAAGAACGCTTGACTGTGTATGACATCAAGCATGTGCCAGAATTGGGTCAGTTGGGTGCGCATTTCAAGGGACATGTGAGCGAGCTCAGTGAGCTCAAGCTGGGACTTGCCAAGCTCAAGATAGATTGTGAGTCAAATGAGACTATCTTGCAGCATTTAAAGGCTAAGTTGCCTGCGGTGAGTAGTGGTGGAACGAGTCCATCCTCCAAGGTGTCCACTCCTACCACTGACAGGCTGAATTTGGTAAAGGTGCAGCGTGCATACACTTTGGTAAGTGAACAGGTTAACAAGGTGCAGGGAGATGTATTGGGGTGCATGCAAGATTGTGCAGCAATCAGAAATGACATTTCTGCAGCCTCCAACCAGCATAAGTCAAGTGTAGACGATGCAATACAGACACTCAGGAGTGAATTAACATCTCATGTGACAACCATGCATCAATCAAGTGGCTTGACTGGATCTTATTTTGCACCCACTGCAACCCCAAGGCCTAAGGATCCCAGAGTTGTCACTTTTGGTGTGGATCCAACAGGCAACCCGTTGTCACCTCAGCCTTCCCTGTCTCATAGAGATGCTTCTCACCATGATGCATTCAATGAATCAGAAGTGGGTCTGGAATCCGGGTATCCACGAGCCTCAGCGGCGAAGGAAAATCCAAAGGTACATCATCCTTATGGGTTACCTGTGCATGCATATGAATTGTCAAGACAGACCCAGCCAGTTTTTACTCCCACCTCCTGTGCGACATCTCATTCTCAGCCCGTACATCGAGCTGCAACTGCTTCACACTACTCTGAGAGTGAGCAGTCAATCAAGTCCGATGCTGTACCCCGCCATCCTGGTACACCCCCCGCTTCTGCAGATCCAAAAGGGGATTGGCGTCATTGCAAGGGATTGGATTTAAGATTCTTTGACTCCAACCTGTTTTTCGATCCATATGCCCCCCTCGAATTCAGTGATGGGTCAGCGCATGGTTCCAAATTCCCAAAGGTGAAGCCCAGTGGGGTACCTCAGGGTCCAGGTTTGGCATTTGCCGAGGTCCCCCCGTACAGTCAGGACAATGAGACGGAGGATTCTGCACCATATCCAGTTGGATCACAGCCAGGTCCTGGATTGTTTGGTAATCTGTCCACCCCATTTTTGGACCATAAGACCCTGACTGAGACACAGGCCCTGGCCACAGTTCCTCACTGGGACGGATCAGGGGAAACTGGGATCCAATGGTGGCAGGAGTACCGTATCTGGGATAATGATGTGGGCAGGGGTTTGGGAGATGCAGTGCGACGTCGAGTACTGCGTGCTGCCATACCAGCAAAGCTGGGCGCACAGTTCACCAAGCGTATTGTGCGCAGGTGTCAGGGTTATGAAGTAATGAAGGCAATGGTAAGGGCTGAGGTTTTCAGGCGCGCCAATCCTGATGTCATCTCTGATGCCTGGAAGGCCATCGAATTGCCCTCCGAACCCACAGCATTAGATGCTGCGGCGTTTATGGATGATTGGTGTTACTATGGTGTGCGTGTTAAGGGAGGGGTGACCCACCAGGCAGCCCGTGACCAGTTTTTAGATGCATTGGGCCCTCGTCAGGAGACCTTCATTTACAAGATGTATTTGGAGGAGAAGAGGCATGGTAAGGAACACAATTATCTGGAGATCTTCCTTGTACTAATGTCTGAACTTTTGGCCAGGGATGAAGCCCATAATAAGCAGAATCATTGGCGTAAGCGAAATCAAACTGGTCCAGGGCAGGGCAGGGTCAATCAGCTCCAAGCAAGCAATGAGGGTGACAACCCCCCTCAGTCCGATTCTGCAGTTCCGCAGGTGGAATTCGAGCCTGATGAGGCACAGGTGTTGGCACTGATGGACAAAAAAAAGGATGTGGTTTGTCATAAATGCGGACGAAAGGGTCACATGATCAAGGACTGTTGGGTGGCACATCCTGAATTGATTCCCAAGGGTGTCAAGGTGCCCAACACCCTATTGTCCAGGCTGGGACGGCCAGCAACACAAGGAGGCAGAAACGGACCCTCTCAGAATGCCCCGAAGGGACCGCATCCCCCTTGCCCACATTGTGGTAAGACGAATCATAAGCCTGATGATTGCTTCACGAAGTATCCGGAGAAGGCTGAAGCCTATAAGGCCAGCAGGAAAACCCAGAAATAGGGACGTGGGCAGCGAGTTAAGGGCGGTCCGTTGTTCACAGTACGCCCACCCATTCGGGTGGATTACGAGTCAGCATGGGAGCATGCGTATGTGCAGCAAATAGAGTTGTTGGGACAGGAATTAGAGGTCCTGCGTGAACCGCGCCCAGGCCTCAGTGTGAAACACAAGCGGGGGATAATATTGCAAGCCAGGTACCTGCTCGATAGGTATCCTGATGCCAGCCCATATGACATTCACTCCTTGATAGATACAGGCTGTGAAATACTTGGTGTTGTGGGCTGGGAACTCATTGACAAGAGGTACAGTGAGGACGCTGACGTCCAGTTCAACCTCTTGGGTGCAGGGAATGTGAGCCTAGAAGGTGGTAAGGTTGGAGTCCGAGTAACTGTTTTGCTGCCAGTCTACACCAGCCAGGGAATGGTGGTGGCACGTTGTGTAGATGCATTCCTCCATCTTGCCTCTGTGGATCCTCGTGTCATTTTGGGGTACCCATTCCTCACCCGCTATGGTCTTTCTCTTTTGCCTTCACAGGGTCAGTTGACCTTTGAGGAAGATCTCAAATGGACCAATGGAATCTCAGGAGCAACAGGAGAGTCCCCAACTCTGCCCAGCCCTGCAGTTCCAGGTACATGTTCTCCAACAGATATACCCATAGCACATATACCTGTGCATGGGCATGATGCATCTCTGGTGCACACAGTGGTGCCAGTAGGGTCCGACAATGGTCCTGACACTCCAGTCAATTCTGAGGCGTTGCAGAAGTTAATTTCAAAAAAAAGCGGAGAATCACAGTCCATAGTTAATAGTTATGTTGCTGTAGCTGGATCACAGGTGGTTAATTCTACGGATTCAGCTGGGACAGTTCTTGCACGCTTGTGCAGTGGTCCTGAGTCACCTGAGCAGTCATCAGTTTTGTATCATCTAGGCTGGCAGGCACCTACCCTGCCGTCCAATGGTGATGAGCCTGAGCTGAGTGGATTGTACACTCTTCGGGCTGATGTTTATATGCTGGCAAAGGCTGTGGCTCTGTGCTGCAAAATCATAAGCCTTATGCCCAGACCATACAAGCCCTCATATTCCATCAGGGGTCATGAGTTGTATGATAGACGAGACCAAATGCCCACAGTGGTGGGCCATATTGATGAGGCCTTAACAAAGCAGACTATCAGGTCTGCTGCTTGTACATATATGTTGGCAGCACTTCTATTTTTGCCACGACAGCGGCCTGAAGTCCCTATGCAGGACTCCAATCCAATTGTGAGTGTATCACATAGGCCTACCATTGACGTGGTATCCCACATTCAAACAGAGTTAGCTCTGGCTGATGCTTTGAGATCTATACCATTACCCTCCAGCCCTTACCAGCCACCAGTATACACTGAGGCTGCAGCATTTATGCTGAATATTGAATATTTCTTACATGCATGGGGTATAGGTGATAGGGTCGTATCTCAGGACGTCCCCCCTGCAGTGGAGATTGAGAGTGATCCAGGATCAGAACCAATTTCTGAAGACGAGGGCTCCTTGGGTTATCAGGAGCCCCCCCCAGAGTTTATGGGTGGATTTGGGTTCTGGAGGGACCATCTGGGCCAACAGGTCGAGAGTGTGGATCATATATGGGCAGGATCCACACCGCTGAAGGACAGTGGTGTCTCAAATGTGCTAGGTGCGGCTGCTGCAGCAGACCCTGCCTGTGGTGAAGAGTTGAGCTCTTACCCAAAAGCTGAATCCGGGTCTGGAATGGAGCCGGCAGACGGAAAACAGCACACATCATATGTTCAAGCGCTTCTCGCTGCGCGTGTGCGCAGGTTGTACAAGGAGAGGCTCCAATTATCTAGCCGCACTGCTTTCAGGCGCGGCAGGCAGTTGAGGGACGATGCCCGAATTAGAGGCTTAAGTCTGGCCAAGGTGAAGTCCCGCTTGGCCCTGAGATCTCATTGTTTTCGTACAGGACAGTATGTATTATCTCCAGAGTGGAGACGTAACGTATTGGATTGGGCAGGTGCGGAGTTTGTACCTACGTGTGAACCGTGGGACAGACCAACACGTCTGCAGTTACATAAAGGGGAGAAACGTAAGGAGAAGAGAGGGTTTTACATCCCATGGGGGAATGAGACACTGTTTTTACATCCGTTGGCCACGGATTTGAAAATGGCTGTTGAGAAGGTGTTTTGGGAAGGGAGTAGGGGTATTGCAGTTGTGCCCGTCCGGAAGAGGGAATCCTGGTTCTGGGCGTTGGGGGAAATTGCTGTTGACTGGTGGGATTTGCCGCCAGGGGAGCTCCTCTTTGGGGATAGGTGGGGGGTATTGCACCCTCAGGAGCGAAACTCCTGCACCCGAGTGGTGATTTTTGATGCTCTGGGACGTCATCAGGATGGTATGAACGTCACAGACTGGAAGAAGCCAGCTTCCAGGAAGCTCAGCCAGTCTGTACCTGTTGCTGGTCGGCCCAAGAGGCCAGTGGGACAGCCCAGAAAAGTCTGGAGAGCAAAGGTTGAGCAGTTAGCAAGGGATGGTCAGCTCCCTTTGCCCATTTGTGCGGACATCTTACAGTCCCCGGTTGCCGCTGTAGATGCGGTTTCTCACAAAGGCCAAGTGCCTATATCCTCTTCCTCCCTGCTCCAGGATAGTGACAGGAACGCATCCGTCTCACCCCCTGTGCATGTATGTGCATCTGTCATTCCTGATGTGACCACCCTCTCTGAAATGCTTCCTCTCCCCACTGATACCCCTCCTCCTGTCATTTGTACCACAGATCTTCACAATCTCGCTGAAGGATGCCTCGCTGATCATGCCAGACCACCGTTGACAGTGGCTGCCATTGAGAGTGAGGAGGTATATGACAGTGTTGTTGCTTCTCCTTCCCTGCCTGACACTCAATCATTGTATCATACTGTTGGTAATCCAAAAGAAAAAAAGAATCGTCAGATTTCTGATTGGATTGATAATGTGACAGCCCCAACAGTGTTGCGGCGCTTTCAAACTTCAGAGCAGTCTCCTCCTCAGCAGCTATTCCATGCACGTGACCGGTGTACACAATCAGTCATTGAAGCTGATGGGGAAATCCGGGAATGTCAACAGTCGAGGGATAAACTGTTGAAGGAGTTTGGCAACTCGGTGTTTCGCAGGGATGGAAACACTTATAAAGAAATTGAAGCGCATGCAGCGAAACGCGGACCGCACGGATGGTGTAAACTAGAGTTGCTGCCTGATTCAGAGCCTCGGGCCTGCAAGGCGATCCGTGTGGTTGGGATCAGGGAGCAGGTGCTCGGAGATAAAGTCAGAGAATTTATGGAGAAGGGCTGGATCCGCGAGTCCCGCTCTAATTGGGTCGCTCGTGGGTTTTTAGTCCCAAAACCGGGGGTAAACAAGTGGAGGCTTGTTATCGATTACCGGTATCTGAACTCATGTCTCAAGGGACATGAGTTCCCATTGCCGGTAATTGAGGACACCCTCTGTGGGCAGGCAGGAAACCACCTCTGGACTCTTTTAGATCTGGAGGATGGGTTCCACCAGATGCCCCTAGAGGAGGGCAGTCGGCACCTTACAGCCTTCTGCACTCCTTTTGGGGTGTATGAGTGGAACGTCCTGCCAATGGGGGTGAAGGTAGGGCCGGCGGCGTTCCAGCGCATGGTATCCTGGTGCCTGGCACATCATCAGGTACTAGGTGCCAAGGCGTATATAGATGACATCCTGATTGGCACCGCCCCACACTTGCGTGGTAAGGGTAAATTGTTGGATAGCCATGCATTTGAGGAGCACTATATCCAGGTGAGGGCGCTGCTCAGGGCACTGGCTGACTGCCATTTGCAGGTCAAGCCGGAAAAATGCCACATGTTTATGGGGAGGGTTAAGTACTGTGGCCATATTTTGGAAGGCGGCATGCGTAAGCCAGCCCCCTCCAAGGTGGCGGCGATCAAGGAATGGACTGAGTCCATGATCACCACACCAAAACAGATGAAAGGGTTTTTAGGGGTGTGTAATTGGTATTCCATTTACATCCCCAATTACGCAGCCCTAGCAGCCCCCCTAATGGACAGTCTGCATGGTAAATATTCTCACGTCACAGCCAAGCCCGGAGGTGGTAAGGGCAGGTGCGTAGTGAAGCAGGAGGATAATTTTATCACATGGACCCCTCTGATGAGGGAGAATTTTGCCAGGCTGAAGGAGGCCATCTGTGAAAAGACTGCCTTGTATATACCTACAGCCGATGGAGAGTATGCCATTCATGTGGATGCCTCTGACTTCGGTGTGGGAGCAGTGTTGGAACAACAGAATGAGCAGGGACAGTGGGTGCCTTGCGCTTTTTTCAGTCGCAAGCTGGAAAAGGGACAGCGATTGTGGGGAGTTCGGGAAAAAGAGACATATGGGTTGGTTTCATGTCTCTTAAAGTTTAAGAGTTGGATTGGAGGGCGTAAAGTGACTGTGTTTACAGATCACAAGTCACTGGAGTCATGGTACAAAGAAGATCTTTGTACCATGGCTGGGCCACTGGGGCGTAGGGGGCGTTGGCACGAGTTTTTAAGCCGCTACAACATTGTAGTGGTTTACAAACCGGGGGCTGACAATGTGATCGCTGATGGGTTGAGCAGGTGGGCTTATCCTGCTGGTGTCGCTGATGACACCAATTTTCACGGCTCAGACGCCGATTTGGAGGGGGTTATGAGATGGGAGGCCAAGGAAAGGGAGTGGGAGCTTGATCAGTTGTCTGACACTGCCGCTGTAGACCCTGGGGCAAACATTCAGGCCATGCGGGCCCAGTTTGCTGCTGATAAACGGCGTCTGCAGGGGGCACAGGCCGCATCATCTGTTCTTTGTGCATTGTATGTTGCAGCATGGCTACAAAAAAATAAACACGACCTGTCTTGTGTGTCTTCCTCACCCTCTACTGATGTATTGCTTGCCCCTGTTACATCTGCTCCCTCATGTATGTCTCTCGGCCCTGATTTGATGTCCCAATGCTCTGAGGATGAGGGTTCTGTGGGTCCAGTGACTGAAACTGCTTCTGCATTGCAGGACCTTCTCAAGGATTATCATGACTCTGCCTTGGAGACCAGCTCTGACCATGGTGATGAGTCTCAGGTATTTCGGGTGTGCTCAAATGCCACTTGTTTTTGCGTATCCGGTTCTGCACAGACTGGGGGTGCCCGACGACGTCCTGTGCATGGGCACCAGTCCAGACAGCAGTTTGCAAGGCGTGTCTTAACTCAGGGGTATAATCGCACAGCCCATGCATTGATTGCTGGTTGTACTACTGTCAAGATACCCCCTGCTTGCAAGGTGTTGTATTCCAACTGGCATTCGTATTATGTCAAGGATCCCCAGTATAAGCATCATTACCGTGCAGCCTGTGAGGAACCCACCAAGGAGGGTTATGTGGTGCAGAACCCAGAGTCAGACAGGCCTTTTCTTCGTTTTCAGGGTAAGGTGTGCGTGCCTGCGCAGTTGGTGGACGACGTTCTGCGAGCTGTGCACAGTTTTGCTCACCCTGGGGTGGAGAAGTCGCGGGAACTCTTTGACAGAAGGTATATTTGTCATGCCAGTAGTACTGGTACGCGAACTGAATGGACTGACCGTGTTTCTAAGGCCATCAGTCCGTGCCATGTGTGTGGTGCGACCAAAGCTCGTCGTGGATTGCACCCCAAGGCTTGTCACGAGTTGCCCATACCTTCTCATGTGTTCTCTGATGTATCTATGGATTTTTTCGACCTCCCCCCAGTTAAACACCCCTACAGTGGCGAAATGGTGGATTATGTGTTCACGATAGTGGACCGCCTAACAGGGTATGTGCTGGCGATTCCGTGCCGGAAGCAGGGCCTTACCAGTAAGCGGGTGGCTGAACTTTTTCTGTCCCGCTGTGCTTTCTTCATGGGGATCCCAGACAGGATAATGAGTGACAATGCTTCCATCATTAGTTCTGATTTTTTTAACACCCTGTGCATGCTCAGTGGAGTTGAAATGCATAAAAGCATCATATACCGCCCCCAGAGTAACGGTCGTGCTGAGCGAGCGGTACAGGCAGTGCAGGATGCGCTGCGAACATTCCTGGAGGGCAGGAAACAGTCCTGGGTGACGGCTTTGCCCCTTGCCTTGTGGGGTCTGAACGACCTCCCTGGGCCTGTCTCCCCCTTCTCCCCCCCACCGCCTGGTGTTTGGGAGGGACGCCGTGGGATTTGGTGATGCGGCCCCATACACAGACGCGGATGGGTGTGAGGATGCAGGGGCCTTTTTCAGGAGGTTGGTTCAAGAGCGTGAAACTGTTCGTACCAAGTTACAAGCAGCGCATGATAGGGCATACAGAAAATTCCTGGATAAGTATCCTGAGCAGGTCTTCTCCCCTGGTGAGCGCGTTTGGGTGCGTAATCGCGTGGAGTCACCTCCCTTGTACCCGAAATTGGACCGCCTGTGGCAGGGTCCAGCTGAGGTGTTGGCACGTGTGTCGCGCTCCACATATCGTGTATGTTATAATGGAGTTGAACAAGTCCTGTCCACAGAGAGATTGAAGCCTTTTTTACGATCCCATGATGGTACGCAGCCACCTTTGCACTATTACTCAGAAAAGGAGGGTCTCATTGAAACTGCTGAGTATCAGGTTGAGCGTGTGCTTGCACACCAGTGGCGTCTGGGAAGACAGGTGCGAAAAAACCCCTTCCCCGGTGCTAAACCTTGGTTCAGGGTGAAGTATAAAGGTTACACACGGCCCGAGTGGCGTCCAGTCAATGATTTCATGCATGATATTCAAGATGAATGGTGGCAGTACTGTGACCGCCAGCGGTTGGATGTGGGTTTGAAACATTTGCGCTCTATCCGGTCAGGGATGGGTTGTGCGTCCTCTCACACTGACAGCCAGGGCAGTGTGCTGATCGATGGGCTGAGTTCAGGTGATGCATACCACTGCACCTGGGACCAGCAGTCAGTTTGTAGGGTGGCTGTGCAACAGTATTGTGCCCCGTTGCCCTCTGTTTTTGTGAGATCTGTGGTTACAGCACAAGGGACGCCTTGGCCGGTGCCCAGTCTTCTCGGGAATACTGACAAGTTGGTTTGCAGGGTGTGGGAATTGGTTTTTGGGTGTTGATCTGATGCTCTGATGCTCTGTGTAATTGCTGAGTGTCCTGCATTTGCTTCTCTTTGTCTGTTGCAGCGTGTCGCAAATTGGACACGATCAATTCACTGACAGTCGGCCTGAAGCCGCAGCGTTACATTTTCAGTGACGTCAGGGTACAGGTGGGCCTGTTTGCCTGTGCTGGTGTCTGCTTATGATGTTTTGCTGCTGATATCGGCCCTCAGGAGCGTCCATGTCTGTTGCAAGTGCCAGTCTGTACAGGGGGTTAGCGACCTTGACAGGACTGCAGAACTGGGTCGTAATTCGCTGCCAGTCAATACCGAGCCTGCAATTGGTGTGCAGTCATTTGTCGCTGCAGCCTTGGCCGTTTGTATCACAGTGCGACTTCTCGTTTGCCTGCTGCGTCATCCTGTGTCTGGTTGTAGCAACAGTGGTACAGCCCTCCTTCATTTTTGTGTTCTCTCTCGCCAAAGATCGCCTGTGTCAGTCAGTCTCGGATCTTTGGGCTGGGGAGGGGGGTGTAAAAATTCCGTAGGGCTTAATTGCTGTGCCTGTTGCAGAACCGGATGGCGTGCCTGAGTCGCAGGCCATGTACATCAGTTAATCGCAGGCACACGAGTCGCGGAGACGGAGAGTAGGAAGACTGTTTTATTTAAATCTCACAGATTCCAGTCGCTCGGCCTGTCCATTAATACCGATGCTTCAATTCAGGCCAGCGACAGTCATTTCTGGGTATCATGCAGCTGGAGGTTTGACTACCGTCGTACATCGAAGTACACGTACGCCGTTAGTCATAACAAGGATCATCGTATCATTTTATGTTGAATTTGCTGTGTCGACTCACACAAACACGTGCATATGCTTGCATGTTTGTTCGTTTGTGCATGTATGGTATATGTCATTGACTTGTTGTATGTGTACATGTTTGTTGTGCTACTTTGCTTTCGCCATGTGCATATTATAGGTTTGGTGAGGCAATATGCACGTACAAACATGTGGGAATTGTGCTTGAATGGTAGTGAACATTTGTGGTTTATTCATCTTCAAGAATCCCTGATTTGCATTGATGTTTTGTTGTGTCAAATACAAGGATGCATGCCCTTTCACCATGTGTTTTAATGTATATTGTTACTCATGTCTTTTCATGTTTGTGCTCAGGAGGATGGACTCTTCTATGAATTTGAAGTTGAATGAACTTGGGTGTTTTGTACATATTTAAGTGCATTTCGAATCCTTGGATTTCTTCATTGACATTGGGATCATCATTGAGATCATTGTTAATTCATTTTCCCATTGCATTACTCTGCTTGTCTTCTTGGTGTTCATCGAGTGGAATATTTTCTTGTGGAGTTTGGGCAATCGAAACCTTTGGAAGGTTTGCTTGATATGTGTTCATATGCCACTTTCAGGGCTTTCTTCCTTGGTGCAATTCTTGTACATGCCCGCCACCGTGAGACGACCGGTGTGCTGAACGGAAGCCCGCAGTGTGGATTGGGTTATTGCTGTATTTGTGGGATCTGGTTGCTGTTCAGGGTTGAAGGAGGATAGTATTTTCTATATTTTTGGATTTGGAACCCTGGATTTTGATAAATGCAATCGTTGATCAGGAGCAAGTCAGCAGGGGTAACAGGCGGAAGGGGCACAGCAGGGGCCGGTCCTGGTAGGGACCTTCTTTAGTCCAAACGAAGGATCTCCAATGTCAAGACGTCGCCAATACATGCAAATTCCTGAGCTATGGTGTTAGTGATGCTGTTGCGCCACAGTCCGAGTTCAAGTTCTTTAAGGCAACTGGCACGGGTTGATGATACAAGAGGGCCGACACGTACGATGTTGTTGAAAGCAGCATTTATGACAAGTATTCGAAGATTAGCGTTCACAGCCAATTGTGTCACATCTGACAGACTAGACAATAGATTGTGCTCCACATTCAAATGCAACTTCACAGTCGGACTACGCAGCGACTTGAAATGGCTGAGTTGCTCATCTCGTATTACACTGGAGTCCACAGCCAATGTCATTGTATGCAGAAATGGTGCCCTGTCGCAAACCAATCAAAATGCGGGGAATATCACCACTGCTGAGATCTTCTTCTTCTGTGAAGTCCAGATGAATCGTGCGCAGCTTACTCGAAAGGTGTGCAGTCATTGAAGATATACAGCGCCGATCAGTCAGGTGTATATGTTGATGACCAAGCAGGGTCATGAAAAACACATTTGTGTGTGCAAATGCACGACATTGACACAAATCAAAAATCAGAAAAAGGATGTCAGATCCAACCCTAGTGAGGGCGTTTCTCGTCATAATATAATCACTGTAGACAATTCACGGAAAGGGTGGCTTGGTTTAGTGCCTGCTGGTTGATGTATACTGTGGCACACCAGAGAATGCAGTGATATGTCCAAATCCGAACCAACAACTGTGCCCAATGGTCGGGTTACACACCAGTCAGCATAGGTGTCTCCTAAATTTTGTATGGTCTAAAAACACCGGAAAACCGACGTGAGTCAAGCATGCAAATTTTACGTGGGGCTTCAGGAAGGCTTGAGATCAACATAAACGCATTCATCGGTGTCAATTTTGTGGTAGCAATGATTCTGCTATACAGAAGTCCTGGTCAAACAGCAAACCCACCAAGCTGACACGGGTCCGATGACACAACCGGTCAACAAAAAGACTGCACAGAGTACAGTCCGTGCGAAACACACCCCGGTGGCACACATGGAACGGTACAATTCCTGCTATGATATGGTTGATGGCCTCGACCGCCTTCGCCGTTTTCTGCCATTGATTTGAGTGTGTTATTTGCTGTCTAAAATCAAGGGGAACACTGCGCTATGGGAAAATTGCAACACGCGAGACGAATTTGCAAACCGGGCAAAGAACGACAAAAATAAATTCCAGAATACAAATCGAAAATCCAAAATTAACAATGCAACGACGTTTATCTGTCAACCCATCTGTGTGAATCGTGCGTAATTATTTTCATCTGTGTGTGTTGTTTTCGGACTGTATGTGTATACGTCACGTATTTGCCGCCGGCTTCCGTCGCGGTCCCGGTGGCGCGCGCGCGCGGTGGTGTGGTGGTTCGTCCGCGTCGTGTGCGCTTGTCTTTTTTTTTTTGCTCCGTTTTGTTGTGGTTTTCGGTCGAATCCACCCCAAATCTCAGTATATAAAAAGAGACACCCACATACACACACACACATGCGATCGTGACAATGTCACCCACGAGCCTCGAGCACGAAACGGCTGGTCTGTCACAGAACCCACTTGGGATCGATTGGTTGGCCATCGAAGGAGTGCCGTGTCATAGTTGCCTGCCTCAAATGGTAGGGTGGGTGACGTTTGTGGTCCGTGATTGGCGCTCAGTCACCAGTGATACCCATTACAAATTTTACGCCGTGGTGGTTTCATCATCAAAAGCAACACCCTATCTCGCTGCATCATTCATTTTGCTTTTCCCTCTTTTTGGGGTGGGTGTTGTTACCCGTTCATTTTTTTGGCGGTGTGGTCTTTGTGTTCTTGTTGTGTACAAAACAGTGCGTGTTTTTTGCTGTTGGCCCGATAAAGAAAAAACAGATGGGTGATCTATTCTGTCACTTTGAGCTGAATGACAATGTGGTACACCCTCTGTTTAGGGAGGTTACTGCAAACGGTAAAAGCACCTGGAAATGGCTTGGTGGCGAACACTCTGTACAGGATCGTGCACACGCTGTCGCAATACGGGAGGAGATTATAGACTGTTTCAACGGGTGTGCGATCAAGAGTGTTGATACCTTCTTGAAATCAAAACCATGGGAAAACCTCCCGTTTTACAAATGTGGTGATTGTACCGATCGTGATGTGATGATAGTGGACGATTGCGGTGGCGTTGTACCACTCAAACGGACAAACACGGAGCCCATGTATGGCACCGTGCAATACGAGGCGTTCGTTGGCATCCGGTGTTATACAGTTTCTTCCTGGGTGCCTGGGATGTATCACATTTGCGCGAACGGATGGTTTTACACATGCATTCGTAAACCTCCTCCTTCGCTCATCACTGGCCAACACAAAGCACGACGTACAAAACACAATAAAATCAATTAAGTCTGATGTGGTGACTTGTGTAGACCACCTGGCACGGTGTATACACGAGATGTCCACCATAATGGAGCCATGGAGCGGGTTCCGTAGCAATGATCTGACATTCATGTGATAAATAATGGGTGATGATGGGTGGGGTGAGAAGACGGGGGAGGATGGGGTGGCCCGCCTGGTTGGTTATTCTCTCTCTCTCTCTCTCTCTCTCTCTCTGCTGCTGCTGCCTGCTGCTATGGTTTTTGCCTTATCGCTTACACACACCAACCCACTCATAATGCGTGGTGTCCACCACCACCCACCACAACAACGTATGATGGCGGCGGTCGCATATATGCGCTGCAAGTGAGGATCAAATCCAACATCCCTACCCCGTTAATTTGCTCCTCTTTCCTCCTCTTCCTGTTGTTGGTACGAGACGGCGGCATCCAGCATTTCCAGGGCCCGTGACAGGTTGTGGTCGGGCTCTTCGGGTAGTGGTGGTGGCGGTAACGGGGCTCGGGGCTGCTGCTGCTGCTGCTGCTGCTGCTGCTGCTGCTGCCAGAGGACCAATGTACCGTCCAATGCGTCACACAATTCCACGCTTCTCTGTCGACACGCGCGGATATCCGGGTTGTTCATGTCGGATGCCCCGTGGTGGATGACGAAAAAGTCGACGCGAAGCACCAATTTCTCATTCAGGATACCAAACAGGAGTTTGATCACCTTCCCGAGGCAGCAGGGTTTGTGTGGTCCCGCGTTGACTATGTGCAGCTGGAACAGCCTCTTCTTCGCTTTGCCAGTGTGTACCATGCGTGTCACATGTGACAGAAGGTGTTTGTGTACCTGCGGCTCACTTGGAAATGTGAAGTTGGGGCTCATTTGGGGCTAAAACGGCTCATTTGGGGCTAAGTGGTGTTTTTCAAGGGGTTTAATGTGAAAAGTTGTGGCTTTCGGGGGTGGGTTGGGGTTTTGGAATGTCCCCAAAGGGATCCCAATCCCTAGGCCAAGAGGATTTCACCGGGGGGGTTTCTTTTTTTCGACGGCTCAGTTGACTGAGCATCCCGACTGAGCCGTCACTGAGCCGTGACTGAGCCGGCTCACTGAGCGCTCAGTGAGGGCTCACTGAGCGCTCAGTGAGCGCGCCAAATGGCTCAGTGAGCGCTCAGTGAGCGCTCAGTGAGAGCTAATTGGGGGCTCACTCAGGGCTCACTTAACATGCACGGGCACAAATCATCCATCATAAGCACTTACTTGGTCCTTTGTCGCAATGCACGTTCCACAATCCTCCTCACCATGTTCTCCCTCCCCTTCCTCTCCCGCCGGGCACGTGACCAAGTCATGCACCGTCGTTGGAACCCCCTTTGCTTGGTCACGGCCCTACTCTCCACCTCCCAACCTTCCTTGCGGAGGTGGTCATCTAGCGTGTGGTTATCCACCACACACTGCAAGCCGGACCTATCGTTCAGCAAGCTAACCCCCCCACTATTCCTAAGCAACCGTTTCAGTCGCACGTGGCTGCCCTCCAATGCAAAGCAACTAAACCTTGCAATGGTCCCCCACCGTGCAACATACGCATACATGTGGTCAACCCACATGTGCGTCCACAACGTCTTCCCCCATCCCAGGTCAAGGTGCCTTGCCCCCATGGTCCGTTGCCGTTGCAGCAAGGCACGTTGCTCTGCACCACTCAGAAAGTCGGCCTTCCAGGCCACCTCGGCCATGGCCGCAAACGCCTCCCACCACTCCGTGCACACATCAACCCATGGCCTGCCCCCCACTTGATGGTTCCCCATCACCGGTGCAACCAGCTGCAACAGTGGGCCCCACAGCCGGGCCTTGACAAAGTGCGCAGCAGCCCCCAACTCCATGCGCACCTGTCCTTTGGCATTTGCCTTGTCCGCCCCCCACTTTCCAGGCCGCACCGTGCGGGCCACTTTCCGTGCCCCGTTTATAACCCCCTGCACCATGGTGGCCGCACTCTTCCTCGATACCCCGCCATGGGTCACCAGCCCCCGCACAATTCCATTGACCCCCGCAATGGCAACACGCATGACTCCATGCGCACCGAAGTCAGGAATGCGGCGGTCCGCCGGGATGTCACGAAACACCCCGGTCAGCCGTACATGTCCCTTGATTCCTTCCAGGGCAACCTCTTGTCCCCCGAACTTGCGCAAAACCGTTTCACTGTTTGCCCCGCAGCAGTGGCACACCATGGCCCCGGGGCTCTTCTTGGTGAAGCCGTCCCCGCCGGCCAGCATGATGTGGGCCTTGCCATCGGCCCGGACGAAGAATAGGGGGCTGCGTGCCACCCCATCCGCATGCGGCAGTTGCAGGGCCGTAGCAGCGCGGAGCTGCGTATCGAAGTCACACTCCGATTGCATGCCGTACACCGTGGCCCACATCTCGCTACCCTCAAACAGCCACCAGCTAGCAAGCTGTGTGGGCCCACAACCCGGTGCAGCCACTGCACAGTGCACGTAGGCCCGATTCCACCGGTTGGTGCCGTCAACGCCGATGGTCACCCAGGTGTTGCGCTGCGCGCCCGGTTGCAAGGCTTCCGGTGTGCGTACGGCACGCGCTTCATAGAGCAGGGCTAGCCGCTCAGCAATATTGCAGTACGCCCCTTGCATCTCATACTCCCCCTCAAGGATACAAACCCGCCGGCTAGCAGGTTGGCTGAGGTGCTTCAGCCACGGGGCCACGTCGGCCCAGCTAACGGTGCTGTCCAGGTCGGGCAGCAGGTAGGCCATGTCGCGGCGCGACATCTGTGAACTACGCATCCGCCACAGCACGCGCAAGGCCTCCGACTTGATGTCGGGGGTGGTGTCCGTGGGCCGGCTATAGTCCTCAGGGACTAGCAGTATGCTACCATCGGGTTGCAGCTCGGCCCGATATTCCTCACATAGGGAGGCCGCCACCGCGGCCTCCAGATGCTCAATCCGGGTTGCGCGCTGGCGCTGTGTTCCCAACAAGGAAAAGGGCCGCTTGGGTGGCATTTTGTGTAGGACCTGTGGTAGAGGTGTATTGCCACATGCAGTCCCCGTGCTTGCGTCACACTTACCTCTTTTCACATCTCTTTGCTATCCCCCCCACCTGTTTCCCCTTGATTGTTGTCCCTAGCCTTCCCCCCCCTTGCCCCTGCAGGATTCACACTCTTCGTCGGGTTGGGGTAGTGGGGTTGCACCAGGGTGTTTGTCCCACCCCCCCCCCCCCCCGGGGGGATGCCGCCATGGTGTTTGCCCCCCTCTCCCCCCCGGGGATGCCGCCAGCGTGTTTGTCCCGTCGTACCCCCCCCCGAGGATGCCGCCAGGGAGTTTGTCCCATCCTCCCCCCCCCCCCCCCCCACCCCCCGCAGCGTCTCGCATTGCCCCCTTTGACGCCCCCCTCCGCCCGGTTGCTGCCGTAATATGCGCTGCAGCCCCCCCCCCCCCCCCCCCAGCCCTGGCACACACCTGTTTTCAGTCCCTGGTGGTAGGTGGCACATCCCCCTTGCACCCCCTGCCCACAACCACCTGTTTGTGGCGGCCAACAATTCCATCCACCCGACTGAGAGCCCACTGAGCCGTTTGGCGCGCTCACTGAGCGCTCACTGAGCGCTCACTGAGCCATTTGGCGCGCTCAGTGAGCGCTCACTGAGCGCTCAGTGAGCGCTCACTGAGCGCGCCAAATGGCTCAGTGAGCGCTCAGTGAGCTCAGTGAGCGCTCAGTTAGCTCTCACTGAGCTCTCAGTTACCTCTCAGTCACTGCACACCAAAAGACAGGCAGTACACAGGCACCACACAAGAGGCCAATACTGTTTTCAAATACTGTTTGCGGTCTGTGTGGCCTGTGTGAACAAAGGCAGCACACCCCTGCTCTGGTTCGTGCCCGTAACAGGGCTGAAAGACGTGGCCTCTGGCCTGCATGCAAAATTGAAAGAAAAAAAAAAGGGTCGCAATTAACATACCACAGGGGCCAGAGTCGGCCCTGGTCTTGAACACAGGCCCACAACAGGGCTGAAAGTTGTGGCCACTGGCCTGTGTGAAAAAAGGCAGCACAGCCCTCACTTGTTCGTGCCCATACCAGGGCTGAAAGTTGTGGCCACTGGCCTGTGTGAAAAGAAGCAGCACATCAGAGCTGAAAGTGGTGGCCCCTGGCCGCCTTGGAAAATTTTCAGCTCCGTCAATATTTTTGGAATAACATACAGTTGCAATCGGTACACGGCCACAATCACGGCACGTTTACCTGTGAAACAAAGGCACACAGCAGGGCAGAAAGTGGTGCAGCAAGTGCACAGCACGCTGCAATCTGTGGCCCCAGCCCCCCCAAAAGAAATGTCATGAAGTGCTCAACAACAATATATACCATACATATATACGAACCACGTAGTGGGGGTCCAGCGGCTACCACAGAGCCGCAGTTCCAGGGAGAGAACCCGGACTGCCGAACGCGGACTGCTCTGGCTCCCAGCCAGGCTGCTGAGCAGCCGCCACCACATCCGACCGGTACCGGCGGTCGGCGTTCTGCAGGCGGGTTGACACTTCCGCCTCAACCTTCGGCAGGCTGTCCACGCTCAGGTCCGGCATCGTGGTTGTTCGAGCCAGCCCAGCAATGGTCTGCAGCTGCTGGCACGACGACTTGGCGTCGGCCATCAGCCGCGTGGCCAAGTGGGCGTACTCCAACAGTCCCGATGCCAGGAATTGCATGGACTGCGCGCTGTAGGTGGCGGGGGGTGCAACCGGAACCCCTGACTGGGAGGGGGATGCAGCCCCCGGCCCAGATTCAATGTTCTTCCAGCCCTTGGACCGCTGCAGCACCTCCAGGCGTGCCTCAGTGGCAGCCCCTTGGCGATCAGCGTCCACGAGCTTCGCCTGCAGGTCGTCCCGCTGCCGCTTGACCGTGTCCAGCTCCTCCTTGAGACGGGTGGCTGCTTCCGCTGCCAGACGGGCAGCATCCCGCTCCTGGCGAAACTGGTCACGGTCACGGCATGCCTCCCGGTACACGATCATGGGCACAGTGCCCGGTGACCCAGGCTCACGAAGGGGGCTCCCCAGGGCCGCCTTCTGAGGTGCGGCTGCATTTCCCTTGCCCGCCAGCTTTTTGGGGGGGGCGGGGGGGTTGATGTCCTTGGCGGCCCGTTTTTTTCCTTTTGCGGTCCCACTGCGGGCACTCCGATCACTGCGGCCGCCATCACTCTTCCCCCCATCCGTCACCTCCCCATCACTGACCACCTCTGGGTCAATGACGTCCCCCCCCAGAGCGCTGGCACGGAAGGTGGAGACGTGGCCACGCATGGCGTGCCAAGCCTCCGAGAAAAACCCCTCCCCCTGCACGTCCCATGACAGCACCTGCTTAAAAGCAATTGAGCCAGCGCGCGCCATCAACCCCCCCTCCTCCGACCCCACGGCTAGGTCCAAGCACCAGTGTTTGGACCCCAGCCGGTAGGCAAAACGGGCTACAAAAAATCCCCCCTCCCCTGCCACAAGCCCACAATCCTCAGACAGGGTCACCCTGCACGGCAGGTGCATCTGGGTGACCGTCGTTTGCTGCGCGGCGGTGACCGCGTTGAGGGTGACGCTCCAATACCACCTCTCGGTGGAGTGCCGCGGTACCCCCTTCACGTAGGGGGGGGGGGGGGGGTCCAAAAAAAAAGATGGAAACAGCAGCAAAGCACAGAGTCAACGTTCGCGCCCGGTAACGTTCGCGCCGCCCACCGAAGGTGCCAGGTAACGTTCGCGCCTCCCCCACTGAGAGCTCACTGAGCCGTCAGTGAGAGCTAATTGGGCTCACTGAGCGCTCACTGAGCCATTTGGCGCGCTCACTGAGCGCTCACTGAGCGCTCACTGAGCGCTCAGTGAGCGCGCCAAATGGCGCAGTGAGCGCTCAGTGAGCGCTCAGTGAGCGCGCCAAATGGCTCAGTGAGCGCTCACTGAGCGCACCAGACGGCTCAGTCAGGTCTCAGTTGCACCTCCAGACTGGCAACTGCAACTGGCGGCAGGGTGCTGGAGCCGCCTGAGCACAGCCCCATGCAGGCCACACACAGGGCCCGTACAGGCCCCCATACAGGCCCCGTAAAGGCCAGCAGCAGACTGGCACGGCCTGTGCAGTAGGCCCACGCGCTGGCCAGCCTCTGCACATGTTAAACCCACTCGTGGGGCACCCTGTGCACATGTTAAACCCACTCGTGGGGCACCCTGTGCACATGTTAAGCCCGCTCGTGGGGCACACAGAGAACCCCCTGCCAGCCCACAGCCCCACAGGCCCACAGCCCCAGACCCACCTTTCCAAACACCCTGGTGCACCCCACCACCACCCTGTCGCGCCCCCTACCAATATTCCGCCCAACACCCCGGTGTGAATCCTGCAGGGCAGGGGGAGAAGGGAGTAAGACCTTGCCGCTGCAGATGCAGCGCATCAAAAGCGGGACCTCGGCGCCCGCATCGCTCCGTGTACACCGCTTCTCCGGCCCGCGATGCCACGAGAAGCCGAGCAGCAAAGCCTGCTGTGCGGAGATGGGGCGGGAGCAGGGGGCCCAATACTGCTGCAGCATGGCGGCCTCCCCGGGTCCACTGTTACCCAGGTCGAGCCATGATGGCCCGCTTGTCCACAGAACGTCGCCTTCCTCCACGTACACGTGGCACATAGGGTCGGCGGCGTCCAGGGCAGGCCTGGCCAGCAGCAGCGGGTGGTATGGGCAGCCGGGGCCTGACGCGCCCACGGGGGCCAGCCAGTCGTCCAGCTGCTCAAACCGCGGCAGACCGACCGCGCCCTGCAGTCCCTCGCCGAAGGCGAAGTACTGCCCCCAGTGGCTGATAGCCCTGGGGTTGGGCAGCGGCCCGTCTCCCCGTGGCCGTGAAGCCAGCTCATCCTTGGCCCCTGGCAGAGGGTCAAGGATGAACCGCTCCACGTCCACCCACTTGTGACGCTCGTCGGGGGTGAGGAAGCGGAAGAGAACGACCTGCTTCCCCACCCCCGGCAGCGCGGCGAGACCCCGATGTCTCAGCGTGGAGGCAAAGAGAACCATGTCCCCACGCTGAAACTCGAAGGTCTCGACCCGCAGAGCGTCATGGTCACCCAGGTGGCTGCCCAGGTGCACCTCTAAATGATACTTGTCCGAGAGGACAAGCATCATTGAGAGATGGTCGGGCAGCTCACCCATGATAGGGAGCGTCCCTGGCAACTTATCAATGTCAGTGTGCCAGGTCTGCTCCCTAGCATCTTCCCCGGCGGCAATTGCCGACCACTGCGTTGGGAAGAGACCCCTCATCTCGGGCCAGCGAGCACTGCACTGCTGACTAGCCCGTTGCAAGGGGTCCCTTCCCAACACAGAGATAAGCTTGCCGGGCCGAGTACCCCAGCGCCGTGGCAGTTTGGGATCAGCCAAGCACTCCTCGCGAGAGTGTGCATTGGACAGCAGATCCCAAATTGCATCCGGCTGGGTGCCGCAGGAGTCGACGAGAATGTGGTACCAGTTCTCGCACTCCTTGGCCTCTACCGCCCCCCTAACCACCCGGAGCCCCAAGTCGCACAAGGACTCATCCGACTCAAGGTCATGAGCCGGGAGTTCATGTGAGAACACCGGGGCAGCCAGGGAAATGTAGGGGGGAGGGGAGGCGGCACCGCGGAGGAACACGGGCTCCTTGGTCCTGTACAAGGCTGGGGTGGTGTAGTCGGGCACCACATGGCACCACTCAGGAATGATGGGACAAGCCGAAAGGCTTTCCCACCATTCCCCTGACACCACCCCGACCCCGAAAGGCAGGGGCTCAAGGAGTCCCTTCTTGGGAGCGACGTGGCTCACACCAAGATCTGAAGTCCAACCGTGTTGGAGATCTTTGGTGTCATGAACCCGTGTCCCGAACTCGTGGGGGGTACCGATCAGCTTTCCTGAGGACTGCTGCACCAAATCTTGGACAGCAGCCACAGGAAAGCGGAAGCGTACGGCACGAAGAGCTGGATGCACCTGGCGCAACATTTGGTTGCACCGGTGCATCCAGCTCTTTCCAAGAAGGGTCACATCGGTCACGTTGATGTGGACCACTTCTGGGGAAGGGGCAGGGAGCTGCTGGGCCCACAGCTTCAAGGGCTCTAGGTCCGTCGAAGGCACCCCCGGGTACGCTGCCTCTGTGAAAGCGGTAGGTACCCGGGGGCGACTAAGGAAAGACGCGAGAGCCTTTGAAGCTGCCGGTTCCAGGCCTGGGACAACAATAGACATGGTGTGAAAGAGAGGACCTATGGGAGCGAGAAGGAATGGATGGGTAGGCGGATAGGGGGGCGGAGGAGAGGCGGAAAGGGGGGGGAACCCTCTGAGTGAGCCCCCAATTAGCTCTCACTGAGCGCTCACTGAGCGCTCACTGAGCCATTTGGCGCGCTCAGTGAGCGCTCACTGAGCGCTCACTGAGCGCTCAGTGAGCCGGCTCAGTGACGGCTCAGTGACGGCTCAGTCGGGCGCTCAGTCAACTGAGCCGTCGCCAAAAAAAGTACCCCCCCCCTTGAACCTTGACCAAGTGAGTATCTAAAACTTCTAAAAACATTAAATGCACATTACCTAGCATGCAAAACGCACAACAAACAAGCACAAAGACATCGCAATGCACAACTGAGCCCCAAATGAGCCCCAACTTCACATTTCCACTTAGCCACCAGTGAGCCGCAGGTACATGCATACACCCGAATCGTACACCGGTCCACGACATACACCAAAATCGAGGACGCCACACGTATGCCTGTCGCCATCGACGACGTCGTTGACGTTTTTGCCACCCCCTCCTGCCTTCAACAAGTCCACCAATGTCGTCATCTTCCTGGGGGGCCTGACCGCGATACACCGCAGTAGGCCAATTTTCTCGCGTTTTTGATGCATGATCGGTGGCGCACCCAGTGGCAACCGCGGGAGGAAGACCCGGTCGGTACTTAGCGCGCGCAGTGTGTGACAGACGAGGCGTAGGGTCTTCGGGTGGGTGGCGAAGCGTGAGATCAAACACCATACGTCCCGGGAGATCACGGCTGATGGTGGTGGATGGTGGTGTAGGGTGGTTGTGGTCGCCGTTGTCATTGTGTTGTTTCGTGGTTTATAGGTAGACTGGTAATAAGATGGCGACACCACAAGAAGAAGAAGAAGGAGGAAGAGAAGGGGGGGGGGTTATTTATCCCACCCGTCGGGCCAACTGAATTCGAGGCTACTGGACCCGTATCTCACCGGTTCGGGTTCGGGGGAGGAGGAGGAGGGGTTTGTCGTCGGGAGGAAGGGGTGGGTGGGTGGCGACACCTGCCATCGCTGTATGGTGGTGGCGGGTCCGTTGGTATGATACAGCCACCGTTGTTGTCCTTTCTTTGTTGGTGGTGGTGGTGGTGGCGAGGGTGATCTGCGGTCCACCGGATTCGGTGTGTACCCGTAATCCGTGTGATTGATTGGTCTATTCATGATAGCATCGACACGGGTGTCGATATTCTTCTTCCTTTTCTTCTTGGGTGACGGCGGGCGGGGTGGTGATGCTGTCAAGGGGGAGGGGGGTTCCGATGACGGAGAGGGGGAGAGGGATGGCGTTCGCCGTGGATCTGGTAGCACTTTATATCTTCTTCCTCTTCCTCTCCCGTCGCGGGGTGGTAGTAGTTCATCATCCATATTACTACTGCCTGGGAACAAACGAAACAGTGATATTGGTGTTTTTTTTTGTGCTTGTTCGCTTGTTTGTTTGTGTGTACAATTTGACACGTTGTATCTTGTTGTTTGTGTGTTTCATTTCATTTCATTTCATCTGTCTGTGTTATTTTTCTATTATTGCGTGCATATCATCATATCCACGTAACACGTGAGTCCGCTCCTACTCAGAGTGCCGCGCCCGCGCGCACTCCGTCGCACGCATGCGTGTCCGTATCGACGCGGCGGATGACGTATCCACATCCACACCCAGGATAGATAAAAAGGATTGCAAAATAGATGACAACCCGTGTAATGCAATTGGTTTTTGGGTTTCCCGGTTGGGGTTGATTTGTTTTTTCTGTTGTATGTTGTTTGATGTGATCCATCCACCCACCCCCGTCCTGCATCAGGTATACATAATCAACGTCGTTGTCGTTTACTCTTCTTCCCGTGGATGTCCTGCGTAGAGTGGCCACGTTTAACCCATCCAGTGCACTCAGTCGGACGTGTTGGCTGGTGTGGGATGCGCTCGGCCTTCGGCATATGTTCATGATAGCATCGACACGGGTGTCGATCTTCTTCTTCTCTTTCTTCTTGGGTGACGGCGGGCGGGGTGGTGATGGTGTCAAGGGGGAGGGGGGTTCCGATGACGAGGAGGGGGAGAGGGATGGCGTTCGCAGTGGATCTGGTAGCACTTTGTATCTTCTTCCTCTTCCTCTCCCGTCGCGGGGTGGTAGTCGTTAATCATCCATATTATTGCCTGGAAACACAAACGAAACAGTAATATTGGTGGTTTTTGTGTTTGTTCGTTCGTTTGTTTGTGTGTACAATTCGACACGTTGTATCTTGTTGTTTGTGTGTTTCATTTCATTTCATTTCATCTGTGTTATTGTTGGGTTATTGTGCCACACTGGGGCCCACAGACAATGGACACGACAGAGCACGCCAGCACAGCAAAACAGCACAGAAATCCGTTTACTGCCACTTGCAAGTGAATCATCCTTCAGTGTAGCGCCTATCCGTGTGAACAAGGTCCACACGCCCCCTTGAACTATCTGAGTCTTACACTGTCAACCACTTATTCGCTTCGCGGTAGATCTGTCGTGGTCATCACAATATAGCGCCCCCCTGTGCGGAGGAAAGGTAGGGTCGTTGGTATGTGCGTGTGTGTATGCACACAACGCGGGTGACGCGTGGCCTACTGCGATCTGCGATCACCACACCTTTGCCTCAAAACATAACCCCGCCATTTCTTCGCTTGGCGGCGGATCCGCCTTGGTCGTCGGGAAGCTGCGTAATCTTGCCTTGCCATTGCCCCTGTGTGGGTGATAGCGGGTGGGGTGGGTGGGGCGTACACACAACACGTGGATGACGCGCGGCCTGGCCTACTGCGATCACCGTACCTCTTTGTTGTGCCATTCGTCGAACTTACTGTTCAGGTACGCGACCACGGCATCCTCTTCTTGGTCCACGGTAGAGAGTGGCCGTTTCGTGCGCATTCGTTGGTGGTCAGCGACCGGTTCCGTGGGTTGTGATGGTCGTGGGGGGTGGTTGAACGCCACGGTTTGGCTATTCCTCGGTGTCACGTAGCCGGACCCGTTCATCATCGTGTGATAGGAATCTGGGTGTGCATAGGCGTGTTTCAGGACACGGCAGTGTCCGATTTTTAGGTACAATTACAAATAGCAACAACAACAAAAAAAATCAGAGAAAACTAAACAAAGCGCGATCCGTTTTGCGGTTCGAATTGGTCTGGTGGTGCATGTCATCATCTACGTAACGCGTGAGTCCGCTCCTACTCAGAGTGCCGCGCCCGCGCGCACTCCGTCGCGCGCGAGCGACCGTATCGACGCGGCGGATGGCGTATCCACATCCACACCAAGAATAGATAAAAGGGATTGCAAAATAGATGACAAGCCCTGTAATGCAACTGGTTTTTGGGTTTCCCGGTTTGGTTTGATTTGTTTTTTCTGTTGTTTGTTGTTTGTTGTTATCCATCCACCCACCCCCGTCCTGCATCAGGTATACATAATCGATGTCTTCGTCGTTTACTCCTCTTCCCGTGGATGTCCTGCGTAGAGTGGCAACGTTTAACCCATCCAGTGCACTCAGTCGGGCGTATTGGCTGGCGTGGGAGGCGCTCGGCCTCCGGTATGTCACCTACACGATGAATCAGGGTACCCATGCGCGCATGGTGGATCTCCTGTGGGGTGACGAGCGCCCGCGAACGATGCATGTCAACTTCAACCTCGCCTCGCAGTCCTATCTCCTAGGGTCCACCGCGTCGATCCTACCCCGATGCCCGAATGTGCGGGTGGTTCACCTTGATTTCACGGGGTGCCGCTTTGCAGGTGGAGGGCTATCACGTTCGCCGAGGTCAGAAACGGGACGATGCCTATTCCATGGAGCCACCTGGGGTGATGGTGTAGCTTCCTTGTGTATGTATTATAAAAGCACCCAACAGGACCCTGTGAGACACATCTGTCGTCGGCTGCGTGAGCGCCGTGCTATGCACAACACGTTCTGGGCGAAACGATATGGCTCTTCTGACGTCGAACACGTCGCCGACGGAACCACAAGGTGCACGTGGACCTGTCCCGAGGGACCCCAAGCGGGTGGCGCATCCCGATTCATTGCCAATACAGCAGACGCTCCGCTCCGGTGGGTGTGTGTGCGCTTTCCCAGCACGGCCCCGTTGTCGTGTCTGTGTGTGTTGCAATTGGTGCTTTTTTTCGTCCATGTGTCGAACCATCACGATGCCGCATCCACCCCCACACCTGCCACACACATCCAACGCAATATCCACTGGCTGCAAGAGTGACGTCCATCATCTCCCACGCACCCCCTCAAACGAGTCAACGGTGTGGGACAACGCTTTCCATGGTCATTTCTCCGTAGTACTCTAGATACTCAATGGGCTTGCATAAGTAGACCTCCGCATGCATACCGTCCTGCCCCAGAAAAGCGTGTGACGTGTTCTCGATGAGGTGGGAGGCATACCCGTTGATGCCAACCAATTGGCACAATGCCAATGTCACGTTCCAATCACTACCCCTCTTGCTTTGCCGGTGGGGCGTCTCCCCCGGTTGACGTTCGTCCAAAGGGTCCGTGGCTTCGTCCGAAGGGTGTGTGTGACGAGGGACGGAATGATGATGATGTGTTAGGATACCCCTGTTCAACGCGGTTGCCCCTCGGCTGCAAACCGCGGACCGTGGCACACGCGTGTCCAATCATCCGCCTGGTTGATCCCGCCGCGTCCGTTTCAGTGTACCACCCACGAACCTCGGCCACTGGCAACGCTACAACCACTGGGAACCTGAGCCCACCCACCAGCGTGATCTTTCAGGGACCAAAACGACTTGCCATCGCGCCGTGGTTCCAGACCGCTGTTCTGCAAAAGCCGTAAAGCCTCTTGCAGACAATTGGCACGCGTGATTTGGGCGGGGCTACTGCCAGCAGGACGGGTGGTGGCACTGGCAATCCGTGACGGTGGTGGTGGTGGTGGTGGTGGTGGTTGCCCCGTGGTTGCCCTTTTTACCGAGGACGCAGAGTTGCTGCTGTTGGCTGGGGCTATGTGCATCAGATAGTACCAGTACGCCCCCCCGAACGCGATCAATATTACAAGTACTTTAGACATGCTCCCTTTACTATACACACAAACACACACATGGATTCAAACAAACAGATAATTTCCATCCATAGGGCCACCACTCCCAGCAGGTTCGAGAACAAAGGGTGACGCCGAACCCCGTGTGAAATGGTCCCACAGAAATAGTAACATCTGACTGGTGACAGGGTACTGTGCTTTCCCAGTACACTACCGGTGGGATGGGTATTTGGCACCCGGTTTTTCTTCCCCGTGTGTGGGTAGATTTTTTGTCTTCCGGTTGACCCGCGACTATTGAGAGCCTATACATAGGATATATGCCTTGACAAGGACGGGTGTTCGTGTCACCCTCTGTGCTGTTGGTGCAAACGGGCCAAAGGGTGCCAAGGGTATGAAATTGCGTTCACTTGCTCTCAAGTTACGAATGCACCCAGAGACAGAAGTTTTCCAGCTTGCATGATTCCACTCACTTCTCTCGGAGGACCGTAAATATAACCGACCTCTGGCCCGCTTCAAGCCTCGTGAATTTTGTAAACCTTTTAAATTCTGAAATGGGACGTGTCTCTGTCTACTGTTGTTTTCGTAGTGCACATTCCAGATACACTTACGTTCTCTGAGACGTGTGTTGTCATGCACTGTAGAGTGGCCACGTTTAACCCATCCAGTGCACTCAGTCGGACGTGTTGGCTGGCGTAGGAGGCGCGGTCGGGTCTGGCCTCGCCTCTGTATACGTACGTTTCGCGCGTGAACTTACGGACAGGGCTTACGCCATGGTTCATGTCGGCCATGGTGGATGTAATGTTTGACAGCAGCGTGACAATCCGTCCCAAATGCCGTCTTCAGGTCCTCGGAACGCGCGGCATTCAGATACGTACTGCAGTCCCAGACGCGAGGGTCTGCTTGGCAGTTGTGCCCCTCGTTTCCTCCGTGTGTGTGATAGTGGTTTTCGTTATGCGTCGGCATACCGACGGGGCCGAATGCGTCCATCAAATCCTTGTATCGCACGGCATAGGTGTGCCAGTCACACGATGGCGATGGCGACGGTGGTGGTGACGGTGGTTTCGCTCTTTCTTTGTACCTCTGTTGATCTGTTGTGGTTGTTGGTTGTTGTGTCTTCTTTTTCTCGTTCTCTTGATATAAATAGTAAAGAGCACACCCCAGAGCAACCAACAACAGTATTTTTACGGGGTGTGTCGCCATTCGCGTTTATTTCACGTGGATCAAAAATCACCTGTTTTTAGTGTACACCGCCTACAGTGAAAATGGGTGCACCTCATTCGGTGATGACACTGGGTGGTGTGAGGGTTACAGAACCACCCCCGCCAACCACCGCCACGCGATGCGACACGCTATGCAACGAGGATGCCAACAGGACCAAGCAGGGGTGCCGACGCGTCTGTGAGATCGGGGTTGCTAACGGGACACCACGGTCGTCGGGTCCACCCCGCCGCACCTCCTCGCAGCTGCCCACGCCGGGGGTAAACTCGACGACAGACACGGACACGGACGAGGACGGAGGTCATGGCTGCCCGTCGACAAAGGTGAAAAAAACCATCAGCACAATTGCATTCGCCAATGGTTTGTTTAACAGAAACACGGGCAAAGGTGTGATAGACAAAATGAGCGTAAAATACAGAACGCTAACCGGGAATGTGTACGGGGCGCATTACCGACAGAACCAGATACCAGCCGGGATTCAACAGGCGTATGCGGATACCCGGGAATTCCCCACCCGCGTCGACGTCTGGTACCACGTTGACGAAGAGGGGTCCGGTAAACTCCAGAGACGCCAGTTGTGCGAAACAAACTAGCTGACTGACACAACCTCTACCTACCTACCCATCACACCACCACACCACTCTTTCACCACTCCGTAAAAGGCGAGAAAATGTCATCTATGGATCTCGGAAACATCCGAATCTGAAAAAATTCAGTACTGGACACATAGAAACAGGAAATGTCGGGCCTTCTCCTCAACGGGCCGGACAATCAACAGGCTATCTGGTAGGTAAAAAACAATGGTTCTAAAACTTGGATTCTTGTTGCTGTTTGTGGGGGTTATGATTCTTGTATTTCTGGGAAAAAAGCTTTCCAGTATACACGAGGAACCAGGTGCTGCAAAGAGGGACCGGAACAAGCACAATGGTCGCTTACTGATGGCTGTTGCATTTCTTTCCCTTGTGGTAGGTCTTGGTCTAGTGGTCTGGGGCCTAACCCGGGGTTGACTGAACTTCCCATCAACCACCGGATTCACCCGTTGGGGTTAGGGTTATGTCTGGTTACAGTGGATGTATACCCTACAGCTTCCCTCTAACTCTTTACGGCAGCTTCTGTCTGGCGGCTCCCTACAGCTCTGACACCGGGTAGCACCACTATCAGACCATTTGCGATAATATCACTCATCTTCGTTTTGGTGATGACGGGCGTCACTGTCATGTTTTGTGTTGTTTCGCCTGCAAACAAACGACCACGACCACACGTCGCGCGTGCACGGTGTTTTCCAAATAACACCGGTCTTGATTGTTTTTTCTGTGGGGGTTTGACGAGGATCAAATCAATCAACGGCAAGCATAACACAAATGCAGGCACCGAGCGCGGCTGGAAATAGCGGTAACGGTTGTTTGCAGTCACAGCATCGTGTTTTGCACAGAATACGTACAGCCAGGTCGGTCATATATACACACAACAAACAGGCCACCCATTTTGGGTCTTTATCACCCCTCTCTCCCAGAGAAGAAGAAGAAAAAAAAACAAAAACCACCAACGAAGCGACAACAAGAGCAAACGTCAAGGACACGTGCGTGTGTCCTTCGACGGACAGACACCCACCCACTATGACCGGCCGCCACACGATTGCCTGTGGATGCGCCAGTGTTGCTTCTGGCACTTCTTGGAGCAGTACGCCACGTTCAAGCAGCCCTTGTACCTTCTGCAAAACGAAAGTTCAAAACACGCGCTACAACACTGGAGTTCAGTTCTGACACCCTGCGGTCCATCGAACCCCCGAATCCACGGAAGAAAGTCACCCCTCGTTATGACGCTCACTGGGAGTACACTGAGCATGCACACGAGCTTATGATATTCAAAATGGAACTTTAACAACAGTGTCCGGCGACGATAGGCCTGTTCCATTTCCAGTAACCCCATTATCAGGCGGTCACCGAGAGACGACGAGTACCGGACGTCCGGATACTATATAGGACGGCCCACGGACCACGGACCCGGATGACGGACACACTTAAGGGGCCTAAGGGGCTTAAGGGGCGCGAGGGGCGACACTCGGGGCTACACTCTATCCGTTCCCGTCACAAATGACCCCGATTTTGGGGCAAAAATGACAGCAGGTGGGTGTCCCACCAAAAGCTGCACCCTGTTTTTTTCACCCAAGAAAAAAGTCGCAACAGTAACCGTTTTGCAACGGTTGACAGAGTTACAAAACTTTTTGCAGAGTGAAAAAAACAGGGTGCGGCTTTTGGATTGAGTTAAGGGGCTTAAGGGGCCTAAGGGGCGACACTCAGGGCTACACTCTATCCGTTCCTGTCACAAATGACCCCGATTTCGGGGCAAAAATGACAGCAGGTGTGTGTCCCACCAAAAGCCGCACCCTGTTTTTTTCACCCAAGAAAAAAAATCGCGACAGTAACCGTTTTGTAACAGTTGACAGAGTTACAAAACTTTTTGCAGAGTGAAAAAAAACAGGGTGCGGCTTTTGGATTGGGTTAAGGGGCTTAAGGGGCCTAAGGGGCTCGAGGGGCGACACTCGGGGCTACACTCTATCCGTTCCCGTCACAAATGACCCCGATTTCGGGGCAAAAATGACAGCAGGTGTGTGTCCCACCAAAAGCCGCACCCTGTTTTTTTCACCCAAGAAAAAAATTGCGACAGTAACCGTTTTGTAACAGTTGACAGAGTTACAAAACTTTTTGCAGAATGAAAAAAACAGGGTGCGGCTTTGGGATTGGGTTGGGGGGCTTAAGGGGCTCGAGGGGCGACCCTCGGGGCTACATTCTATCCGTTCTTGTCACAAATGACCCCCATTTCGGGGCAAAAATGACAGCAGGTGTGTGTCCGACCAAAAGCCGCACCCTGTTTTTTTCACCCCACAAAAAAATCGCGACAGCAACCGTTTTGTAACAATTGACAGAGTTACAAAACTTTTTGCAGAGTGAAAAAAAAAGGGTGCGGCTTTTGGATTGAGTTAAGGGGCCTAAGGGGCGACACTCGGGGCTACACTCTATCCGTTCCCGTCACAAATGACCCCGATTTCGGGGCAAAAATGACAGCAGGTGTGTGTCTCACCAAAAGCCGCACCCTGTTTTTTTCACCCAAGAAAAAAATCGCGACAGTAACCGTTTTGTAACAGTTGACAGAGTTACAAAACTTTCTGCAGAGTGAAAAAAACAGGGTGCGGCTTTTGGATTGGGTTAAAGGGCTTAAGGGGCTCGAGGGGCGACCCTCGGGGCTACATTCTATCCGTTCCCGTCACAAATGACCCCAGATTTCGGGGCAAAAATGACAGCAGGTGGGTGTCCCAACCCTGTTCATTTTCACCCAAGAAAACAATCGCGACAGTAACCGTTTTGTAACGGTCGACAGAGGTACAAAACTTTTTACAAGATGAAAAAAACAGGGTGTGGCTTTTTATCATGTGTATAACGCTGCACTAGATGCATCACCCGTTTTAACTAGGGTTACGGTTAGGGTGTATCCCTCCTAAACCACCACCCACCCGCTGTCCGTGCGGCTGTCAGAGTTCCGGAGGGACACGTTCATATGCATTGCGCACACACGTGTTGCCTGCAATGCGCAAACCGTTCACCGATGATCATGATGATCACGGGGATTGGACGTATGGCCGACGAACATTCAGGATGAAAGATGATGGCGACAAAGTATCCTGTGTGGTTAACTGGAATCATCTGTTGCCCAATGCAGGGGCAGCGGCCTTTGCGTTGGGTAAGGGGAGGGGTGTTCCCGACGACTCGATACAATATGCTCTTGAATATGGGGGACCAATAAATGCAAAAAGATTTAAACGAGATCCTGAGCAATGGGTGTGGACGCGCTTGACGATGCCGTCGCCCATGGTTTCGTTCTACAAGTTGGTCGACGCCAGTATCAGAGGGCACGCACCTGTACCTTGGCGCAGCAGGATGCATGTGCGTCGCCGCGCGCAGGTGCTGCATCCACCCCCACTTACAGTGTGTTGTTAACCAAGCATGTACCCAGCCCAGCTACGAGAGTTGGCTATGTGTATTCAGCGAGATGTACAAGAGCGAGAACGAGCCTTGTCTCTGGAATGCAACAATGTAGACGTAGATGCGCTCCTATATCTTCACAACAAGTACATCGACGACAAATTCCAAACCCTGTTTTATGAAGTTTTATGCAAGACAGAAGCAATAGTTGCGGAGGATTGGCCACGGTACCCTAAAGCATGGAAGCGTGCATTACTGGACCACGTCTGCGAGGTCTTTGCCCGGGCTGATGTACTGTGCAGCTGTGATGCCGGACCTCACATAGCGCGTTTTGCAAATCAGTATGACCGGAAATATCAAATGGCACGGGAACGCTACTAGACCATGTCTTGCAGACAAGTATGACAAGAAATATCAAATCGCACGGAAAGATGCAAACAACCAGAGTGCATCACTACAGCAACCCAAAGATGAGTATGACCCCAGCTGCGAGCTTGCACGCCAGAACAAACTCCATTATGGCAGAGATTGCATAAAACCAAGCCTCTGCATACACTTCAACCCTCGTAGCAAGAATGAGGAGCGCCTGATGCCCTGCAGGCGGTAAGGGACCGTGTCGATGCTCCACTGCATTACCCATTATGATCATCCGCCATCTCTTCTATAATTCCTCAGGCGAACAGCATATTCCCTCCCTCAACAATCTGGCAGGGAGTACACTGGTTCTGGGTACAAATTTTCTGACTCGTAAGTTCGAAATAATCGCCAAGGTAAATTTTGTTTTGGGCTATTTAGTGGCAAAAACAAAATTTTGCTACATATTTGCCCAGTAGTGTGAATTGCAGGCCCTAACCTGTCCCGTATTCGTTGTCTGTGTATATCAATGGGATAAGATCCAACAGAATGTCAACATGACACGCGAACATGTCTACATACGAGGAACTGTTGGTGGAGCTTGGGGACTGTTACCTTTGGTGACGCTTTGATGATGTTAGTTTTCTGTATGAGGGTACGACGAGCAAGAGGGTGAGAGGAGCGAGAGACGACACCCAATAACCAAATCAGGCAGGTGTTTTGTGTTTGTATTGATGAATGCACGGAACAGAGTATTTCGACCTTCCTGTTTCAGACTGAGTGACTATATTGATTGGATGCGATTTCGATTTCGCTGTGTGCCCGTGTCTTTGGATTTGGGTTACCGTGTGTGTGTGTGTGGCAGGAGGGGGTTATGTAAGTGTGTGTGTGTGTTGTTGTTGTGGTAGGTGGCCCTCTTCCTCGAGATTCTGTTCAAGTTTGTTCGCGTCGGTACGTCGGGACTCCCGCGGCGTTCCTGAGGTGGCTCCGCATATACGGGCGGGGCTCGGCCGAGTTGGAGGCCGCGATGGTGTCCGATATCCGCGAGGAGGGGGAGGAGAAGGGCGGCGGCCTGACCACCACCATCGTGGGGTTGGTGGAGTGCCACAAGCAGAACGCTGATGGGAACAAGCTTCCGGGGACCGAAAAGGGGTTCCAGGTCAGCCTCGCCGACGACGCAGAGGAGTGTGCGTTCTACGTCAAGGAGGGGTACCATCGCATGTTCTGTGTCACGCCCATGCGACTGTTCCTGGAGGACCGTAAGCTTTTGGGTACGGCGGCATCGTTGTGATAATAAGTAATCGGTGTGTGTTACCGATCGTCAGGATTGTCTGGATTGGAACACGAACCCCATCGCGAAGGATCAATTTAAACAGCATATGTTCTACTAAGCCTCAGTGCACGCACCTGCTCTCTGTTAACGGGCTGCCTGTTGTTCGGTGTAACCGAAATTTGTGCCATTTGGTCGGTGGGTTTGACGTCCCCGGGTGGGGGTTGGAACTGACTTTCGGTGAGTCTTTGAACAAATTTGTGGGCCCTCCTTCGTGACACCAATCGGTATTCTCTGCGTATTTTTCTGGCGTCTCGCTCCCACTGCTCGTATGTCATTGCCCGCATCAAGTCTGACGGTGTGTGTGCGCAGAGGAATTACGCATCGATATACTCTGCACATCAGCCAGATGTCCAAGAGAAAACCTACAAACTTATAAAAACCTTCCCGCTTACACAGAAGGGGTTGTCGATACAAGACGCGGACTACATCCTTTTTAATGCATCAAGAAATTTGAAGAACGGATGCATATCAGCGTACAGTGTACAACAAGGCAGAGGGGGTTGGGTCATAATATACACAACAGCGAGAGGGCCTTGACGCGATATATACAAACAAACAAACAGACAAAGGGGAGGCACACACCGGAGGAGGCTGGTCGCCAAGGCGCGCGACCGATGGATTCCGATTCTCTGCTCCGACCAACGTGGCTTTCTGTGCGAGGAGGCTGGTGGCGCCGTGCAGTACACGATTCACTTCGATAGATAAACGTCGCATCGTTCATCTGATTCTGGGTTTTGTTGTTGTTGTTGTTGCTTGTCTCCTGTCTGGTTTGCAATCCCATGGCATCCAACTTGGTCACCCTTCCCTTTTTGTACAGCAAGCAGACCAGATGACTGATGTGCCGGCTATCACACTGTAGGTACCATCGAAAGACAGTGTAATGTACCGTGAATGGTGTCCCTTCGATGGGGTCATTCCTCAAAATTCGCCAGCGTGCGGCGAAAGCCTTTGGCCCAAATTTGGGGGTAGTGGGGTTTGAACCCAGGACTCCCTCCCTAGAGCACACATGCTCACCCACCAGGGTACAGTCGAACGCTCTAATGCGGACGGTTATCGCAGTGTAAACAGCGTTTTAGTAAACGTCCTGAGCAAGGGCCAGGGCGGAGCAATACTCCCAATGCAGGGCACAAGTCTCCAGGAGCTGAAAAAAAAATAGAAAATGGAACCAACAGGAAGTGAATCCTGCGGTCTAGCGTAAGGGGTAGCGATTTAAGAAGTCAAATCACTAAAAATTGACGTAACGACGTTAGGAATCGTCATTTTTAGACCAAAACCTAAAGTCGCAGACAGACCAGCCGTTTCGTTCTCGTCGGTGGCCATGTCACCTTCGCATTTGTGTGTGCATGTAGATTTGGGGTGGGTTCAACCGAAAACAACAACAAAACGGAACAAAAAAAACAGAAGCGCGCGCGACGCGGACGGACCACCACACCACCGCGTGCGCGACACCACGCGGCGGACGGGCCGCCGTCAGGCGCGCGCGCCACCGGGACAGCGACGGAAGCCGGCGGCACATACGTGACGTATACACATACAGTCCGAAAAAAACACACACAGATGAAAATAATTACGCAAGATTCACACAGATGGATTGACAGATAAACGTCGTTGCATTGTTATTTTGGATTTTCCATCTGTATTCTGGAATTTATTTTTATCGTTCTTTGCAATTTTCCCACGGAGCAGTGTTCCCCTTGTGTTTAGACAGCAAATAACACAATCAAATCGATGGCAGAAATCGGCGAAGGTGGTGTGCCCATGGCGGTCGAGGACATCAACGATATCATAGAAGGAAGGGTACACGCGTTCAGCGTGGTCGCCGCATTGGTGGACCACTACTACCCGGATGAGGTGAACACACTGTGGAAAGAGGGTCGGAAATGGACGAGTCCGTCGAGAAACCTTCGTGCTTCGATCCAGAGGTGTGGATACCGTACGTTCGTTCACCCACGTATCTCGCCTTCCGTCTTTTTTCTGTACACAGCACACTCGCGATCGCTGCAACACATAGGTTAACCGAAATCGTTCTCGCCGGTGGCGATGAAGACGAGAACGCGGACGAGTTTGACCTACCGGACGAGGATACCGTGACATGCAAGATCGAGTTCGGTTGGTACCTACGAAGGGCGTACACCACAGACTGCGATGGTGGAGGTTCCGAGAGCTGCGACCTCGTCGCTGTCATCGCCGCCGTTGCCGGCAAACCTCCTCTACCGGATCACCGCCACCTGGTCATCGAGATATCGGACGACGAAGACGAAGACAACGACGGGGCGGCAGAGGCGGCCGAAGACAGTGACGAGTCCGATGTCGATACCGAGGAAGGTGACACGGACCAAATGTGTGTGCTCAAGCGGGTGTACGAGAATCTGAACGAGTCGAGGAAGAGGGTAAAGACCGCCGTCGTCGCCCAGTCGCGCGTGGAGAGCGATCCGTTGCGGCTGTGTACGTGGCCATACTGGCCTGTGCTGCATGCTCGGTTTCGGGTAAACCGTGTGGGTGTGACAGGTGTGCTTGGAGGGTCTTTCAGTCGCATACCACCAAGTGTGGTGGTGCGTCGCAGCATGACGTGTGCCCGGATGCGTATCTGCGCTCCCTGTTCGCGGCCATCGATGGCGGCCAGCTTCAGCCAACCACGTGCCTTGTCGACCCCGATGCGTGTGTTTGTAGCTTACCGGACCCGGAGGTTGCATGCTACGAGCACGCCGACCAGTTTTCTGCGAGGGTGCGTTCTTTGATCGAGCATCACACCGGATACGACGACCCACGGGCGTCAGAGGGAGTGGTGGCGCGCTACACGGAAAAGTACACACACCTGTACGAGGCGTGGGAGGGGGAGACTAGGGAAACGCAATCGACCGTCGAGACCCATTTACGGACCATCGCCGATCACTACCACACCCCCTGTTGCCAAACCCCGTATTTCTATGACGCGTGTAGCGCTGTGCGGTGCGCTCGCTGCGCTCTGTCGTTCTGTGCGGTCTGTCACAAGATGTACCTCAGCGACAGCGAATGCCACGGCCACGTGTGGCTGTGCATCAGGTCACACGCCGACACCCACAACACCGTACCGCGCCCGATTGATGTTTTCGTCAGTGAGGCCACCCGGGATAAGTACTTCGTCGCGACCCGGGTTCGCATGATCCGTCACTATGCCTGCACCCCCGACCGCTCCATCCTTGGGGTCGGTGGGATTGTGCGGTGGAACAACCTCGTTCAGTCTGTATTGCGCGCCATGCTTTGCAGTGGCAATCCCAATCAGCGGTTGGTCGACGCGTTGGGTATCGCCGACACCATGCTCAGCCCCTTTTGTGCCCGACCTGACCTGGCTTTTTATGTCGTCTTCTTGTGTGCATGGCGGATTTATATACCCCGCGTGATGGCGACGAGGCGCGCGTCGCGTCGGTTTCTCTCGTTCACTCGTAACCTTAGACTCGGGTGCATACAACAATTTGTTTTATATGTGGGCGGTAAGGTCCGATGGCTGGTCGTGATACACTTGACGATTTTGGTGGATTGTTCAGTTTCGTGCAGATTCATTCATGCTGCGTGCCGGTGTCTTTTATCAGTGCCCACGGGGATGATTTTATCATGGGGCACAGAGGCCGGGCTTTGTCTTACAAACGATATATCGATCATGTGGGGTGGCCCACAAACGAGAGAGGGTGCATGTAGCATCATTTGGTGTCTCAAACTTCGGTGGGTCGGGTCCCAGAGGAGGGACCCCGCGGGAGTGCACTTGGCATACACGGAGACGGTCGCCGAATTCTAGGAACATGCCACAGCGGCCTGATTTTTGAACCGAATCCCAGAACTGGGTGGTAGCTCGGTTGTTGCTGGAGTGTGATGGGGTCCCAGCTGTCAACACTGTCAACTCTTTGCCTTCTGGTGTTTGCCACGTTCTAACACATGACTGAGGAGACTCCGCGGGATCGTGGTATACATGCACGCATTTGGCCGTGACACTGTTTCGAACACCGGTGTTGTGACATTTAAACGAGACGCGTGTTGGTAACCCACCGAGGCGCGGCGCGTAAGGGTGTATGGTCTGCGATTGAGTGGATGCGCGTTGGCCGGCTGGTCGCCGTTTGGTATGTGGGGTGGTCTCACGTGTCTACAGAAACAGCATCTGATAGAATGGCATTCATGGACTTTATGTCGACGGGTCACATCGAAGAGTTGATCACGGGGCACGTGTACACACACGGCGTCATCGACGCGATCACGGATTCCTATTACCCCGACATGGATGGCCTGCATACGGAGTCCGATGCGTGGACTCCGCGGTCGCGTGCCTTGGCGTCCAGCCTCCTCCGGTGTGTCAGCACCGGCCCGCCCACCCCCCATCGTCGTGTTCACGTGACAACCATCGCCCGCTTTCCCCTCTTTTTTTTTGGTTTTGTTTGTATCGTTGTGCTCGCCGTACCCACAGGCTGCGTCACATCATCGGCGACTTCGGTGTGCGCGAAGAAAGATACGAACCAGGCGCGCGCATCACACGCGAATTGGGGCTGGACCTCCTCGTGGACAAAGACAAGATGTACCGGTTCCTACTACAGAACCGGGACAGTTACCACGCGGGAGACGTCGGACCACAGATCAGCCACGTGGTATCCGGTGCACGAGACAACCTTCAACTGCGCTGTTCCGTGGCGACGCTGAAGAGAAGACTACACGACGCCGATCGGATGCGCAAGAGAATTAAGGTCGAGATCCATAACACCCGACAGACGAATAAGGCCTTGGCTGCTGTGGTCGCTATCGCCGCGTTGTCGGGTGGGTTCAGGAGGTGTACGTGTTAGACGTGCGAGGGTCAGATGAGCAATAACACACAGAAGTGCTGCACGGGCATGCACGACCAATGTGCACAAAACTGGTTGTACCTGCTGTTCGTTGCGGTTCGCGAAAGACGTCACCACCTGTGGTGTGGACGAGGGGTGCTACGTCCCACCCCCAGACCCCGAAGACGTGAACTACACACCACCAGGCGTCGTGGCTCAGCAGGTGTGGCAGGCGGTGAATGCGTGTAGATCGGACGGTGAACCTTTTGAATACGGTGGTCAAGCCGTCACCGACGAGGTGGTGGAACACACACTCGCAGAGTACAAGGAATTGTACGACGAGTGGCACAAGAATGTGATGGAGGCAACGATCAAGATAGCGGAAAGGGTCTAGGGTATCCTGACCGAGAACCAATCCCCGTGCTGTAACCAGCCGTACGAGTATGAGGAGTCGTGTGATGTGAAGTGCGAACACTGTGGGTGTCACTTCTGTGACCTGTGCCATCGGCTTTTCAGGACCCAGGCGGATGTCCGTTTTCACGTGCCTGTCTGTGTCCGGGTGGTGTGGCGCCACCGTTTTGGGGTGTTAGCACCCCCTGCGGACTATACCATAGTGACTGAAACGAGGGGACTGCTGTTGCGCGAAAGGCGTTCCCAGTATATATGCCGGCTTGCAAGAAATCCGGACTTTTCCATTGTAACCCCCCCGATGGGGGTGTGCACGTGGCATAGGATGGTAAGGAAAGTTCTACGCAGAATGCGGGTTGGGGAGCAGTCAGTTTTCGCTGCGCTGTCTATCCGAAATTCCGAATTTGATGTGGTTGTGTGAGTGACAGCGGGTGGTGGTTGGTCTGCCGGTCAGCCACGTGGTGATATATGCTATACACTGCCCCCCCCCCCCCCCCTATTCCCCGACTCTCGGGGCCACGACGACTCCGGGGTTGCGGCGTTTGCCAATTGACTACCAGGCGCGCATGTGTATGTATGATTTGACACGCATCAGGATGTCCACGTCCATGGGCCAGTTTTTTTTTGTTGACAAGGGGCAACGGACGGCGGGTGGACTTGTCGTTTCTCATTGGTGTCTTCTTCTTGTTCCTTTTCTGTGCTCGGCTCCGCGTGTGGTGTGTCTGTGTCTTTGTGCATCTCGGTGATGGATCAATCGGTGGAATGGAAAACGAACACCGGAAATAGTAGCAGACACGAGCCCACACACATACACAAAAAAGGGTGCGGGTTGGCTTGCCACCACCACCAGGCCTGTTCAGTGCCCAATCGGGCAAGTTTTGGAGGGGTCATCACAGCACGGACGAGGGTGACAGACACACACACACCAGTTGTCACCAAAACCGAGATCACGACACACTAAAATAATTTAAATGAATAAAAATAGATATATATAAATAAATAAAAAACATGAGGGGCCATTGTCATCCTTCTACGGAGTATCACCCCTTCCTTGCAGATCAAGGAAATGAGGCGAATAGCAACTATGTGAAAAGGGTGAAAAAATATGTCGAGGTGTTTGGTAAGACAATCAAAATCAATGAAATGATCAAATATGTATTTGGTGAAAATATTTTTGATCCTCGTAGTAAAGCGTATGCTGATAGTGTGCTCATTGCTCAAGAGATAATGACGAGCGATGATTCGAAGTTTGAGGGTATATTTAAAAGCATAGTCCCTAAAAATCTACCAAGGGCCGAACGGGATGCACGGTACGGCCAGTTTGCGGATACGATTGAGGCTTGGATACAGATGCGGAATGAGATTATGGCCCTTAGCTACATTCAAAAAACGCACAGCCACAACAATATTGTCAAGCTGATCAATTCTGAGGTGACCCCCGAAACTGTATATGTCGAGCTCCAGTCCCTGGAACTGGATGTAAGACAGTACGTACAGAAACACGGGCGTATTCAGGGTGAAAATTGGCTCAAGATAGCAGGAGGCGTGGCTTCGGCGGTATCAGCGCTTCACAAGATGGATGTCATACACAGGGACATCCAACCTGCAAACATTATGTTAACCAAGGAGGGCACAGCAGTGCTTATAGATTTCGGTATGGCAAAACTACTGAACGGCGTAGATAAATACGAACAAATAAAATGCGTAAATGAGCGCAGGAGAATAAACAGTGCCAAATTTCCATATTGGCGCTCAGACGATTGCGTGTATGACAATGACACGTTTGCTATGTGTGTCAGTCTATCAGAAATTTACGTTGCAGTCATGTACCCTGCATTCCTTCGCGTTTGTCGTGACCAGTGTTATAAATCCACGGACGACTGTATACAGCTATGGTATGAGCATTGCAAAGGAGAATCAGAAAAGTCACCAAAAGAGTCACAAGAAGCGTTTGACAGCGTATGTGCATACCTGAAAGGTACCCGAAGTCCACCTTTTGCATCTCTGACGGCAAGACTAGACGACCCAGACTGGCCTTGGAGGACAAGGCACAGTAACGACGACGCCTCTGATACCGAAAGCTGGGATACCGACAGCAACCACCCAACCAGCAGCAGCAGCACTGCTTGAATAGGTAAATCGTAGGATGTTACATGGAAATGGATTGGTCACTCGATTATGGGTTCGCCTATACATGGTGGTCCGTGTCCCTAGAGGCTGTGCACCACCCGATGCTAATACCTGACCTGCTGACAATATAGACTGCTGACAATATAGAGAGACGAGGCACAAAAAGAATTGTTCAGGACCCACCTACAACACCTAGTTGTTAGCCACGATCTTGAATCTTTACTCTTCGTGTCTCGCAGGTACAAGTACACGTTCACTCTTCTTTGGGTTTCCCCTTCTGTACAATTAAGGGCCGAGGGACTCGATCAATTGGTGTAATTTACCAGTGTCATCAACGATGGTGGACACTTCTAGTTGAAAGAATCGCCTCGTTTCTCAGGGCATTGGCCATGGGCCTTGTTGGTGGGTGATATACCGCCGCGGCGTTTGCGTCTGAAATTGGCACATGCTTGATGGAACCCAGGTTTAAGAGGCTTGTGTATCTCTACGTGGCAGATTTCAGATCCATCGCAATGGGGATGGCCGACAGAGGTGACACGCTTGTTGCAGACAGATCCTGTGTTCTACACGTCAGTCGCGTGTTCTCTTGTTGAGTGTCCAGCATTTTTTGTTCGACTGATCGTATTGCAAACCTCAGTTGTGCGTTCTTCTTTCGCCGGTTATGTGATTCCGTGTGTGCTTCGTTCATTCGTCTCTTCTTTTGTATAGCACAGCAATATCAATGTCGTCATCGCGCGCAATGTATGCGGATAAAAGCAACAACGACGGAACCATCCCTCGGAAGCGGGCGCGGCAGATGGGTGAGGTACGTACGCTGTTCGATGGTGCCACCGCCACGTGTACCCATGATACGCACACCCGTCTCCTCTCTGTAGTGTGTGGCCCATTTCTCGTTGTACAACCACACGAGGCAACACCAGGTACGCGCGGTATTCGTCTGTCTCGCATCGCGTCGATTCCGCGCACACACACACATTATCTCTGTTCACCCACTGACATGTGTGTGTTTTCGACAGGATCTGATCCGGTGTCAGAAGGAGCACGCACGAAGTCTGGTGTGTTATGCACACGGCACACTGAGAATGAATGCGTCGTTTGTGATACCCGACTTGTCCGTCACACCCGTTTGTCACGTTTTCATTGCCTTTCACAGTATACGCAATACCAGATGTTGTGCGAAGTGGGTGTCATGGAATGCATCTGGGAGGAGAACGCGTGGAGAGACGTGGTTCACTACACGGAAAAGCAGGTACGTACACGACCACCCATCGATCGCACATTTCTTGTGTGCCGTACCACAGCAAACTGCCGCCCTCCGTTCCACAGGACTGGGAACTAATCGAGAAGAGGCGCGAATACAGCGTGCTGATGCTGGCTTACATCACTGCGATGCACGATAACCAGGAATTCGCCATCCCCAGTGTCTCGGAGTTACAGAAACTATCCGACGAAGACCTGGACACACTGGAGAGAAGGATTAAGGACGCCCGGGTTAACTCAGAGATACAGAAGAGGAACGAGTGTACCGTGTGCATGGACGGGCAGAGTTGCGTGGTTTTGGTGCCATGTGGCCACCAAGGATTCTGTGTGACGTGCGCCAACGACATCCACGTGTGCCCGCTCTGTCGCGCGCCTGTAACAAGGCATATCAAGATCGCAAACACTGGTTTCTGACCAGACTTTGTTCGGGTGTATTGGTCGTTGCTCGATATATGGGTGGTAAGGCCCCTCCCCGCGTTGTGACTGTAGTCCATCCGATGATCCGTCCCGTTGGCACCCGTCCCGCGGTTGGGTGGGGCACGCTGACCTCTAACCCTCCTGGCAACAAGAGTATCCAGAACATCGAAAGCCGACTGCCCTCACTGTGGTCGTATCCCGCGGACGTGGTTGTTTCCTTTCTGGGTAACGCTTTGCTGCTTCGGCTGGTTTGTTGCGGGTTAGGGTTAGGGTTAGGGTCATACCCGTCCATTGCTGCAGGCAACGCAAGTGGGGGGGGGTCAATTTCGATTGAATGTGTGCGTGTCTTTGTATTTGGACTACCTGTGCGCGTGTTGAGATAATAAAATGGAGGCACTCGTGGTGGACCAATGGTACAAGCCCACAAGAGCAAAAATTAAGCAACCCTAAAATGGTAGCCCCACTCGAGCCCCACAAATGGGACGATGTGTTGCTGTTACTACAAGGATGGTTTGGGACGGATGATCTATTTGCGATGCTGATCGAGGAATACCACAGGGACGACGCGACCACCACGCCACTTCTCATGTCAGACACTATGGGTTCCCCAGTGGCTGAGAAACTACAGGCCAAACTGGTGAAATGGTTTCAGCAATCGCCGATTGGCGCCAGGCTATTGACCCGACTGCGCATCAAAAAGCCACATCGCCGTGGTGGTGTTGCCCACTACCACGGGTTGTGCATTACGAAAAAGGCGACCGACACGGTAAAAGTACATATCATCAACCCAGACGTAGCACAGGGCAGATAGGAGGAGATGGTGTTTAACAAAACTGGGCACCACCACGACCTGTTTCGGTTCTTGGCACCAACTTTGATACAGGTCGTCACCCATCTGAACTTCAGCCGTAGAAAATACGATACCTTCTGCAGCATATAGTCGTGCTTTGCACTGATCGTGTATGCAACGCGGTACCGTTCCCGTCACAACACACGCCGCAGCCCCGGGTCCATTGACTTGTCGCACCTACTAGCGTTTATTCGAGACACATGCAGAACGTCCCCAATGAGCCAAGATCTCGTCGGCTTTCTTGCCGAGCAGCCAGCGGTCTCACAAAGCACCGCCAAACGGATCGCCAACTGGTGTCGCCACAGTCTCTCGGGGCCTAAGGTGATGGGCATCATCCCCGGTTTGGGTTAAGGAGTTAAGGGCCTAAGGTGAGTGATAGGCATCATCCAAGAGCCGCAACCTGTTTTTTTCATGTTGTAAAAAGTTTTGCAACTCTGCCATCTTCTGATGACGTCATCCCTGGTGAGATTTTTGCCTTGGCCGAAAAAAACGGGTTGCGGCTTTTGGTTGGGTTAAGGAGATAAGGGCCTAAGGTGATAGGCATCATCCCCGGTTTGGGTTAAGGAGTTAAGGGCCTAAGGTGAGTGAGTGGCATCATCCAAAAGCCGCAACGTGATTTTTTCATGTTGTAAAAGGTTTTGCAACTCTGTCCTTTTCTGATGACGTCCCCCCTGGTGAGATTTTTTCCTTGGCCGAAAAAAACGGGTTGCGGCTTCTGGTTGGGTTAAGGATATAATGGCCTAAGGTGATAGGCATCATCCCCGGTTTGGGTTAAGGAGTTAAGGGCCTAAGGTGAGTGATAGGCATCATCCAAAAGCCGCAACGTGTTTTTTTCATGTTGTAAAAAGTTTTGCAACTCTGTCATTTTCTGATGACGTCATCCCTGGTGAGATTTTTTCCTTGGCCGAAAAAAACGGGTTGCGGCTTCTGGTTGGGTTAAGGATATAAGGGCCTAAGGTGATAGGCATCACCCCATTTGTTCCAGTGCCGCATATACAACTCGGTGGCCTTTCACTGGGTAGCATGTGATGAAGGCTACCCACTGCAGTGTCAGCATAACGAGGTTTTAGAATACCATTCTGGTAGCGCACCGGATGCATCCTCGGGGTTATAGTGCATTACAGCGGTCGACCCCCGTGAAACCCCGTTGTGCATAATCTCGACACCGGAGTATTTCATTTCTCTGCCGTCCACGGTATAGGTGATTTCCATGGGGCATACCCGCTTTGTGCCCTGTCTACCAAATGTGCGATACGTACAACCTGTTTCATCCAATTTGCTCACCGTGCCCGTGACCTTGCGTAGTGAGTTCATATACCGTTTGTTTTTTCTGGTCCTCTTCACGATGGAACCGATCCAGACAACAACCACAAGAGTAGTCATCAGCATCATCACAAACAGTGTGCCTGTATTGGGGGGCATGTTGCTGGACTTGACCTGTTTTGGTATTATATTCTGTATACTCGTTAAAAAAAACGGGTCAGCAATGTACTGGGGATCGCGGGTCGGGTGTTTGGCGGGATAGCCGGTCACCCAGAGGCTCACGGTACTCTGTGTGTGTGTCCCCGCGGGGTATACGCGGCTGTGTCGGGTGGATGTGTATGCGCCGACACCATCCGAAATTGTGGTGTGCATGTCACGCAGCAGACCCAGGCCATGCTAGACAGAAACCCACCCAAAATGGTACACGCCTTGGTAACACACCTTCGAGACAAAACCCGTGAAATACACGGTCATCTACAGGAGGCAATCGGAACCGGGAATCTGATACACGACAATCCGGACGACTGTTGGTACATCCGCAACGCCGTACACGAACTGTTGGACCGGATCGACGACATAGAATGTTATATGTCGTCGATCGAGGCGTCATCCGCGGACCAGGCACTGGATACTGATGCACCATGACCGTCATCACGAACAGCGAGGAGGCGTTGAAACAATTCAGCGCGTGGGGTTTTTTTGCTCATGAGACTCATGTACCGATGATATTTGTCCCAGGCACTACCGACCATACTGCGGATGTTCAGATCATCGTTTTCGCGTTCTATGTCACACACGTTATCCGTCGTACCCAGTAAAACACCGAGATATACGCTACTGTTTTTCATACGGGTCGTGAAGAATAACGTACAGCAATGCTGGCTGTCGGTGCGCTGCAGGATCGCCGCGGCATATACAATCAACCGCTCTTTTACAAGGAAAGGTGGGTCGAAGAACCACACTTTCATCTGATTCGTGGTTAAACTGATCCCGCGGATGGAATGCCCGACTATGTTTCTCTGACCGTACAGGACGGTCTCGTACATCCACTGTAGTGTCTTACCATCCCATTTCTCGGCGTCTGTCCAACCCACACTTCGGCTGATGGAAGTTATACCGGAAGACCCATACCGTAAGAACAGATCCAACATGATCCCCCCTTTGTTTGCACCGGACGGGAGAACAGAGTAGAACGTGACATCTGGTTTCTTTGTGTGTTTGGACTGCGTATTTTTGCGACGACCACGTATGATATCACGAACCCCCCGCATCCTCGTCTTTTTATTTGATATATGTGATCTGTTTGTTTGTTTTGATGTTTGTGTGTGATCGCGTGTCTATGTGTGACATCACGGTCACTGGTTGCGTCACATACACACGCGTGTGGTTGGTCGCGCGCGCACATATCACACATCATTCGTGTACAGAACAACCCGGGTTTTCGATCGTTCCGGGTGGTACCGTGTAACAAGCAAGAGCGTCGTATTCAAACCCAAATCGACCGACAGATTCGACGACGTGCACCACCCTCTTCTGTGGCCGACGTATCAATGAGATTGATGTACACACTGTGACACCCGGACAGCACGAGACCATGGACCAGAAGAATAACACCGGACAGGTCTATATGATAACGGTTAGTGGGTGCCACATCAACCAGGAAACGTATTAGGTCAGAAGAAGTCGACACACATCGGAAACCGGAGCGAAACGGACAACATGGAGAGCCTTGGTAGCGGCCACTTGTCATAGTAGCAATTTAACGGGAAGGGACCCTCGTAGGTGATCGTAGGTTCCTTGGCAACCGCGACCGGGGAGGGTTCTGAGCAGCTTGCTACTGGTCAAAGTGATATAGGTGGTGGTATTGTCATCGAGACTTTTCTTTGTCATTATGTGAGACACATGAGTAGGAGAAGTTAATAAAAGAACAGGGTACCCCCTCCTACTATTTAATAATGCCTGTCGCCGATACTCTGTAGGTATAACCGTTCTGGTTTTGTATCTAGACGCGACAACGCGGCGTTGCGTTTTGGGAACCGCCCGAACCCCAACAGCGTATCCCGGTGCCCGTACTGGTGTTCCAGTGCATCACACAGCGTGTTCCTCATCTTGGTGGTGGCACAGTTCGCTCCATCAGCCAACAAGCGATGCAATATATGCACACCGGTATCATGGTCACTCAACACCGGACTGTGCTGCAGTGGCACCAGCAGAAAAACACAGCATATCGATTGTTACCCGCTAATCCGCTTGTGGTCGTACATCCCCATATTCAAGACACATTTTGCAGCAAAATCGTTGCTGTACGCCTGGTCGGTGTGACGATATACGTGCCTCGAAAACTGATCCAGGATCACGACCAACGCCAGCCAACGTCGACCCAGTCGGTAGTGACCGATCTCGGCGTCCCGTAGTACACCCGAGAACAACCGCGTTATTTCCGGTTCGAGGCGCTCGCCCTTGCTGAACACACGCACCAGCATGAAATCGGTGTACGACGGGTCATTCACGGTATCCGCGCTGTCTAGTTTACCCAAAGGGACACAAAACCAAAACTCGAGTACACACCGGATGATCTCGTTATGATCGCGTTCTGTCTTCATCGGCGTAGGTAGTCACACACGCCTTTTATCGTACACAACACACATACACACAACCAAGCACACAAAAAAACCTTTAGGTCGTGACAATCGACCCATTTGCGACACACAACCGACAGCCAAACTTCTCGATTACGTGTTCGATGACGACACAAGAAAGGTTTTCGCCACAGAGATAGTCGCGACGTGCCACGTGCACGACCCGTACACCCCGTTCGATGACCCTGTCAAGAAGCTGTCGATTCCGTCGTAGTCACCGGGTGCGTCGGCGAACACCACAACACCGCCATGACAGCAACCACACTGCTGTCTCAGTGTATCAACCTCTACTCGACGCTCTTTTCCCTCGGGTGCTCGTGTATAGATTGCCTCGACCACCATGTCGTTTTTGGGGGCGTCGTTGCCCCCCTTCACACAGAAACTGGACACGTCATACAAGCGATGGACACGCTTCGAACCACCCGGCAATTCAACAGTCGAGATACGCCCCCTTTTTGCGTACCCAATAAGCGTCTTGCGTGATACCCGGAGGTGTTTTGTGGCTTCGCCGGATCGCATCAACATGTCAAGGTCAGCTGGCACACCACTGAATGACACGCGTCTCGGGTTTTTTAGACATCACACTGATGATGCAGGTTGATCTAAGGCATACACGACACATAATCATAGGTACTCCCATAGTCTGTTACGATCTCTTCGCCGTCGTTGATGGTCCGTGACGCCCGGAGCGCGATCACCCGGAGTCGATTGGATCGGTCCACCCATTTGTAGCACATGATTGCGTTTTGTTTGTGTGTTTTGGTTTTGTGGTTGGCGAATGAACCACCCATCACCCCATCGCGCGCATCCCTACACCCTTCTATAACCAAATCACCGTCACCATCCGCGACAAACATCGGGTAGTACACTGCGTACGACGTGTCACCCAATGACTCAATCGAAACAACCGACCCCTCATAGAGGGTTATCAGGTCACCTTTCTTGTACGACCCCCCTGATGCAAAGAGTCCACCACCGGCATTTGGTATAGCCTGTACGACCACCCGTCGCCTATTGTAGCAACACCCGTGTGCACCTTGACCGAATCAACCGCCAACGCGTACAACAACGAGTAGGGCATCGACATTTCAGGTGTGTTTGTATTTGTGTGTTTCTTTTTTGCTATCAAACAATGATTAGAAAGAGAGAGAAAGAGAGAGAGGGAAGGCATGGTACACAACACGGGTGAATGCGCCAATCGTCACACGGAGTGGTCAACAAGCGAGTCCCACATAAGAATCGATAGCTGGTTCACCTGGTACAGGGATTAAGGCAATATCATCCACCCGCAACCCCTGGCAAGGCCAAGGGTGGTGGCGCCCAGTTGGATGGATGGGACCGTTCGCCTTATATCGACCATCTAGGCGGATTGCACACGCTGGTCCGGATGGGATATACTTGTCGACGTGGAGGATGTGGTAATCAAATCTCACCCGCTTCCCACTGGTATGCACCAAACCGTACCCACAGTCGGGCTGCAAGTTGTCCAATGTCATATTCGCGTTGTGCACCGTGTTACCCATTGCAACCAAATGCTCGCATGGGTGGACCAGAGGCGCATTTCGGATTATCATATTGCACAACCGATTGCAATTTCTGTATCGATACAACCCAGCGAGTGTCTCAATCTTCCACGTACAGTCACACGGGAAGCCACCGTTAATCGGATAGGGACACGACAGAGATCCACGAGACCTGAATGACACGCGTCTCGGGTTTTTTAGACATCACACTGATGATGCACGTTGATCTAAGGCATACACGACACATAATCATAGGTACTCCCATAGTCTGTTACGATCTCTTCGCCGTCGTTGATGGTCGGTGTCGCCCGGAGCGCGATCAGCCGGAGTCGATTGGATCGGTCGACCCATTTGTAGCACATGATTGCGTTTTGTTTGTGTGTTTTGGTTTTGTGGTTGGCGAATGAACCACCCATCACCCCATCGCGCGCATCCCTACACCCTTCTATAACCAAATCACCGTCACCATCCGCGACAAACATCGGGTAGTACACTGCGTACGACGTGTCACCCAATGACTCAATCGAAACAACCGACCCCTCATAGAGGGTTATCAGGTCAGCTTTCTTGTACGACCCCCCTGATGCAAAGATTCCACCACCGGCATTTGGTATAGCCTGTACGACAACCCGTCGCCTATTGTAGCAACACCCGTGTGCACCTTGACCGAATCAACCGCCAACGCGTACAACAACGAGTAGGGCATCGACATTTCAGGTGTGTTTGTATTTGTGTGTTTCTTTTTTGCTATCAAACAATGATTAGATAGAGAGAGAAAGAGAGAGAGGGAAGGCATGGTACACAATACGGGTGAATGCGCCAATCGTCACACGGAGTGGTCAACAAGCGAGTCCCACATAAGAATCGACAGCTGGTTCACTTGGTACAGGGATTAAGGCAATATCATCCACCCGCAACACCTGGCAAGGCCAAGGGTGGTGGCGCCTAGTTGGATGGATGGGACCGTTCGCCTTATATCGACCATCTAGGCGGATTGCACACGCTGGTCCGGATGGGATATACTTGTCGACGTGGAGGATGTGGTAATCAAATCTCACCCGCTTCCCACTGGTATGCACCAAACCATACCCACAGTCGGGCTGCAGGTTGTCCAATGTCATATTCGCGTTGTGCACCGTGTTACCCATTGCAACCAAATGCTCGCATGGGTGGACCAGAGGCGCATTTCGGATTATCATATTGCACAACCGATTGCAATTTCTGTATCGATACAACCCAGCGAGTGTCTCAATCTTCCACGTACAGTCACACGGGAAGCCACCGTTAATCGGATAGGGACACGACAGAGATCCACGAGACCTGAATGACACGCGTCTCGGGTTTTTTAGACATCACACTGATGATGCAGGTTGATCTAAGGCATACACGACACATAATCATGGGTACTCCCATAGTCTGTTACGATCTCTTCGCCGTCGTTGATGGTCGGTGTCGCCCGGAGCGCGATCAGCCGGAGTCGATTGGATCGGTCCACCCATTTGTAGCACATGATTGCGTTTTGTTTGTGTGTTTTGGTTTTGTGGTTGGCGAATGAACCACCCATCACCCCATCGCGCGCATCCCTACACCCTTCTATAACCAAATCACCGTCACCATCCGCGACAAACATCGGGTAGTACACTGCGTACGACGTGTCACCCAATGACTCAATCGAAACAACCGACCCCTCATAGAGGGTTATCAGGTCACCTTTCTTGTACGACCCCCCTGATGCAAAGATTCCACCACCGGCATTTGGTATAGCCTGTACGACAACCCGTCGCCTATTGTAGCAACACCCGTGTGCACCTTGACCGAATCAACCGCCAACGCGTACAACAACGAGTAGGGCATCGACATTTCAGGTGTGTTTGTATTTGTGTGTTTCTTTTTTGCTATCAAACAATGATTAGATAGAGAGAGAAAGAGAGAGAGGGAAGGCATGGTACACAATACGGGTGAATGCGCCAATCGTCACACGGAGTGGTCAACAAGCGAGTCCCACATAAGAATCGACAGCTGGTTCACTTGGTACAGGGATTAAGGCAATATCATCCACCCGCAACACGTGGCAAGGCCAAGGGTGGTGGCGCCTAGTTGGATGGATGGGACCGTTCGCCTTATATCGACCATCTAGGCGGATTGCACACGCTGGTCCGGATGGGATATACTTGTCGACGTGGAGGATGTGGTAATCAAATCTCACCCGCTTCCCACTGGTATGCACCAAACCGTACCCACAGTCGGGCTGCAGGTTGTCCAATGTCATATTCGCGTTGTGCACCGTGTTACCCATTGCAACCAAATGCTCGCATGGGTGGACGAGAGGCGCATTTCGGATTATCATATTGCACAACCGATTGCAATTTCTGTATCGATACAACCCAGCGAGTGTCTCAATCTTCCACGTACAGTCACACGGGAAGCCACCGTTAATCGGATAGGGACAAGACAGAGATCCACGAGACCTGAATGACACGCGTCTCGGGTTTTTTAGACATCACACTGATGATGCAGGTTGATCTAAGGCATACACGACACATAATCATAGGTACTCCCATAGTCTGTTACGATCTCTTCGCCGTCGTTGATGGTCGGTGTCGCCCGGAGCGCGATCAGCCGGAGTCGATTGGATCGGTCAGCCCATTTGTAGCACATGATTGCGTTTTGTTTGTGTGTTTTGGTTTTGTGGTTGGCGAATGAACCACCCATCACCCCATCGCGCGCATCCCTACACCCTTCTATAACCAAATCACCGTCACCATCCGCGACAAACATCGGGTAGTACACTGCGTACGACGTGTCACCCAATGACTCAATCGAAACAACCGACCCCTCATAGAGGGTTATCAGGTCACCTTTCTTGCACGACCCCCCTGATGCAAAGAGTCCACCACCGGCATTTGGTATAGCATGTACGACAACCCGTCGCCTATTGTAGCAACACCCGTGTGCACCTTGACCGAATCAACCGCCAACGCGTACAACAACGAGTAGGGCATCGACATTTCAGGTGGGTTTGTATTTGTGTGTTTCTTTTTTGCTATCAAACAATGATTAGATAGAGAGAGAAAGAGAGAGAGGGAAGGCATGGTACACAACACGGGTGAATGCGCCAATCGTCACACGGAGTGGTCAACAAGCGAGTCCCACATAAGAATCGATAGCTGGTTCACCTGGTACAGCGATTAAGGCAATATCATCCACCCGCAACCCCTTGCAAGGCCAAGGGTGGTGGCGCCCAGTTGGATGGATGGGACCGTTCGCCTTATATCGACCATCTAGGCGGATCGCACACGCTGGTCCGGATGGGATATACTTGTCGACGTGGAGGATGTGGTAATCAAATCTCAGCCGCTTCCCACTGGTATGCACCAAACCGTACCCACAGTCGGGCTGCAGGTTGTCCAATGTCATATTCGCGTTGTGCACCGTGTTACCCATTGCAACCAAATGCTCGCATGGGTGGACGAGAGGCGCATTTCGGATTATCATATTGCACAACCGATTGCAATTTCTGTATCGATACAACCCAGCGAGTGTCTCGGTCTTCCACGTACAGTCACACGGGAAGCCACCGTTAATCGGATAGGGACACGACAGATCAGCCACGTGGTATCCGGTGCACGAGACAACCTTCAACTGCGCTGTTCCGTGGCGACGCTGAAGAGAAGACTACACGACGCCGATCGGATGCGCAAGAGAATTAAGGTCGAGATCCATAACACCCGACAGACGAATAAGGCCTTGGCTGCTGTGGTCTCTATCGCCGCGTTGTCGGGTGGGTTCAGGAGGTGTACGTGTTAGACGTGCGAGGGTCAGATGAGCAATAACACACAGAAGTGCTGCACGGGCATGCATGACCAATGTGCACAAAACTGGTTGTACCTGCTGTTCGTTGCGGTTCGCGAAAGACGTCACCACCTGTGGTGTGGACAAGGGGTGCTACGTCCCACCCCCAGACCCCGAAGACGTGAACTACACACCACCAGGCGTCGTGGCTCAGCGGGTCCGGCAGGCGGTGAATGCGTGTAGATCGGACGGTGAACCTTTTGAATACGGTGGTCAAGCCGTCACCGACGAGGTGGTGGAACACACACTCGCAGAGTACAAGGAATTGTACGACGAGTGGCACAAGAATGTGATGGAGGCAACGATCAAGATAGCGGAAAGGGTCCAGGGTATCCTGACCGAGAACCAATCCCCGTGTTGTAACCAGCCGTACGAGTATGAGGAGTCGTGTGATGTGAAGTGCGAACACTGTGGGTGTCACTTCTGTGACTTGTGCCATCGGCTTTTCAGGACCGAGGCGGATGTCCGTTTTCACGTGCCTGTCTGTGTCCGGGTGGTGTGGCGCCACCGCTTTGGGGTGTTAGCACCCCCCGCGGACTATACCATAGTGACTGAAACGAGGGGACTGCTGTTGCGCGAAAGGCGTTCCCAGTATATATGCCGGCTTGCAAGAAATCCGGACTTTTCCATTGTAACCCCCCCGATGGGGGTGTGCACGTGGCATAGGATGGTAAGGAAAGTTCTACGCAGAATGCGGGTTGGGGAGCAGTCAGTTTTCGCTGCGCTGTCTATCCGAAATTCCGAATTTGATGTGGTTGTGTGAGTGACAGCGGGTGGTGGTTGGTCTGCCAGTCAGCCACGTGGTGATATATGCTATACACTGCCCCCCCCCCCCCCCTATTCCCCGACTCTCGGGGCCACGACGACTCCGGGGTTGCGGCGTTTGCCAATTGACTACCAGGCGCGCATGTGTATGTATGATTTGACACGCATCAGGATGTCCACGTCCATGGGCCAGTTTTTTTTTGTTGACAAGGGGCAACGGACGGCGGGTGGACTTGTCTTTTCTCATTGGTGTCTTCTTCTTGTTCCTTTTCTGTGCTCGGCTCCGCGTGTGGTGTGTCTGTGTCTTTGTGCATCTCGGTGATGGATCAATCGGTGGAATGGAAAACGAACACCGGAAATAGTAGCAGACACGAGCCCACACACATACACAAAAAAGGGTGCGGGTTGGCTTGCCACCACCACCAGGCCTGTTCAGTGCCCAATCGGGCAAGTTTTGGAGGGGTCATCACAGCACGGACGAGGGTGACAGACACACACACACCGGTTGTCACCAAAACCGAGATCACGACACACTAAAATAATTTAAATGAATAAAAATAGATATATATAAATAAATAAAAAACATGAGGGGCCATTGTCATCCTTCTACGGAGTATCACCCCTTCCTTGCAGATCAAGGAAATGAGGCGAATAGCAACTATGTGAAAAGGGTGAAAAAATATGTCGAGGTGTTTGGTAAGACAATCAAAATCAATGAAATGATCAAATATGTATTTGGTGAAAATATTTTTGATCCTCGTAGTAAAGCGTATGCTGATAGTGTGCTCATTGCTCAAGAGATAATGACGAGCGATGATTCGAAGTTTGAGGGTATATTTAAAAGCATAGTCCCTAAAAATCTACCAAGGGCCGAACGGGATGCACGGTACGGCCAGTTTGCGGATACGATTGAGGCTTGGATACAGATGCGGAATGAGATTATGGCCCTTAGCTACATTCAAAAAACGCACAGCCACAACAATATTGTCAAGCTGATCAATTATGAGGTGACCCCCGAAACTGTATATGTCGAGCTCCAGTCCCTGGAACTGGATGTAAGACAGTACGTACAGAAACACGGGCGTATTCAGGGTGAAAATTGGCTCAAGATAGCGGGTGGCGTGGCTTCGGCGGTATCACCGCTTCACAAGATGGATGTCATACACAGGGACATCCAACCTGCAAACATTATGTTAACCAAGGAGGGCACAGCAGTGCTTATAGATTTCGGTATGGCAAAACTACTGAACGGCGTAGATAAATACGAACAAATAAAATGCGTAAATGAGCGAAGGAGAATAAACACCGCCAAATTTCCATATTGGCGCTCAGACGATTGCGTGTATGACAATGACACGTTTGCTATGTGTGTCAGTCTATCAGAAATTTACGTTGCAGTCATGTACCCTGCATTCCTTCGCGTTTGTCGTGACCAGTGTTATAAATCCACGGACGACTGTATACAGCTATGGTATGAGCATTGCAAAGGAGAATAACAAAAGTCACCAAAAGAGTCACAAGAAGCGTTTGACAGCGTATGTGCATACCTAAAAAGTACCCGAAGTCCACCTTTTGCATCTCTGACGGCAAGACTAGACGACCCAGACTGGCCCCGGAGGACAAGGCACAGTAACGACGACGCCTCTGATACCGAAAGCTGGGATACCGACAGCAACCACTCAACCAGCAGCAGCAGCACTGCTTGAATAGGTAAATCGTAGGATGTTACATGGAAATGGATTGGTCACTCGATTATGGGTTCGCCTATACATGGTGGTCCGTGTCCCTAGAGGCTGTGCACCACCCGATGCTAATACCTGACCTGCTGACAATATAGACTGCTGACAATATAGAGAGACGAGGCACAAAAAGAATTGTTCAGGACCCACCTACAACACCTAGTTGTTAGCCACGATCTTGAATCTTTACTCTTCGTGTCTCGCAGGTACAAGTACACGTTCACTGTTCTTCGGGTTTCCCCTTCTGTACAATTAAGGGCCGAGGGACTCGATCAATTGGTGTAATTTACCAGTGTCATCAACGATGGTGGACACTTCTAGTTGAAAGAATCGCCTCGTTTCTCAGGGCATTGGCCATGGGCCTTGTTGGTGGGTGATATACCGCCGCGGCGTTTGCGTCTGAAATTGGCACATGCTTGATGGAACCCAGGTTTAAGAGGCTTGTGTATCTCTACGTGGCAGATTTCAGATCCATCGCAATGGGGATGGCCGACAGAGGTGACACGCTTGTTGCAGACAGATCCTGTGTTCTACACGTCAGTCGCGTGTTCTCTTGTTGAGTGTCCAGCATTTTTTGTTCGACTGATCGTATTGCAAACCTCAGTTGTGCGTTCTTCTTTCGCCGGTTATGTGATTCCGTGTGTGCTTCGTTCATTCGTCTCTTCTTTTGTATAGCACAGCAATATCAATGTCGTCATCGCGCGCAATGTATGCGGATAACAGCAACAACGACGGAACCATCCCTCGGAAGCGGGCGCGGCAGATGGGTGAGGTACGTACGCTGTTCGATGGTGCCACCGCCACGTGTACCCATGATACGCACACCCGTCTCCTCTCTGTAGTGTGTGGCCCATTTCTCGTTGTACAACCACACGAGGCAACACCAGGTACGCGCGGTATTCGTCTGTCTCGCATCGCGTCGATTCCGCGCACACACACACACTATCTCTGTTCACCCACTGACATGTGTGTGTGTTCGACAGGATCTGATCTAGTGTCAGAAGGAGCACACACGAAGTCTGGTGTGTTATGCACACGGCACACCGAGAATGGATGCGTCGTTTGTGATACCCGACCTGTCCGTCACACCCGTTTGTCACGTTTTCATTGCCTTTCACAGTATACGCAATACCAGATGTTGTGCGAAGTGGGTGTCATGGAATGCATCTGGGAGGAGAACGCGTGGAGAGACGTGGTTCACTACACGGAAAAGCAGGTACGTACACGACCACCCATCGATCGCACATTTCTTGTGTGCCGTACCACAGCAAACTGCCGCCCTCCGTTCCACAGGACTGGGAACTAATCGAGAAGAGGCGCGAATACAGCGTGCTGATGCTGGCTTACATCACTGCGATGCACGATAACCAGGAATTCGCGATCCCCAGTGTCTCGGAGTTACAGAAACTATCCGACGAAGACCTGGACACACTGGAGAGAAGGATTAAGGACGCCCGGGTTAACTCAGAGATACAGAAGAGGAACGAGTGTACCGTGTGCATGGACGGGCAGAGTTGCGTGGTTTTGGTGCCATGTGGCCACCAAGGATTCTGTGTGACGTGCGCCAACGACATCCACGTGTGCCCGCTCTGTCGCGCGCCTGTAACAAGGCATATCAAGATCGCAAACACTGGTTTCTGACCAGACTTTGTTCGGGTGTATTGGTCGTTGCTCGATATATGGGTGGTAAGGCCCCTCCCCGCGTTGTGACTGTAGTCCATCCGATGATCCGTCCCGTTGGCACCCGTCCCGCAGTTGGGTGGGGCACGCTGACCTCTAACCCTCCTGGCAACAAGAGTATCCAGAACATCGAAAGCCGACTGCCCTCACTGTGGTCGTATCCCGCGGACGTGGCTGTTTCCTTTCTGGGTAACGCTTTGCTGCTTCGGATGGTTTGTTGCGGGTTAGGGTTAGGGTTAGGGTCATACCCGTCCATTGCTGCAGGCAACGCAAGTGGGGGGGGGTCAATTTCGATTGAATGTGTGCGTGTCTTTGTATTTGGACTACCTGTGCGCGTGTTGAGATAATAAAATGGAGGCACTCGTGGTGGACCAATGGTACAAGCCCACAAGAGCAAAAATTAAGCAACCCTAAAATGGTAGCCCCACTCGAGCCCCACACATGGGACGATGTGTTGCTGTTACTACAAGGATGGTTTGGGACGGATGATCTATTCGCGATGCTGATCGAGGAATACCACGGGGACGACGCGACCACCACGCCACTTCTCATGTCAGACACTATGGGTTCCCTAGTGGCTAATAAACTACAGGCCAAACTGGTGAAATGGTTTCAGCAATCGCCGATTGGCGCCAGGCTATTGACCCGACTGCGCATCAAAAAGCCACATCGCCGTGGTGGTGTTGCCCACTACCACGGGTTGTGCATTACGAAAAAGGCGACCGACACGGTAAAAGTACATATCATCAACCCAGACGTAGCACAGGGCAGATAGGAGGAGATGGTGTTTAACAAAACTGGGCACCACCACGACCTGTCTCGGTTCTTGGCACCAACCGTCACAACACACGCCGCAGCCCCGGGTCCATTGACTTGTCGCACCTACTAGCGTTTATCCGAGACACATGCAGAACGTTTCCAATGAGCCAAGATCTCGTCGGCTTTCTCGCCGAGCAGCCAGCGGTCTCACAAAGCACCGCCAAACGGATCGCCAACTGGTGTCGCCACAGTCTCTCGGGGCCTAAGGTGATGGGCATCATCCCCGGTTTGGGTTAAGGAGTTAAGGGCCTAAGGTGAGTGATAGGCATCATCCAAGAGCCGCAACCTGGTTTTTTCATTTTGTAAAAAGTTTTGCAACTCCGTCATCTTCTGATGACGTCATCCCTGGTGAGATTTTTGCCTTGGCCCAAAAAAACGGGTTGCGGCTTTTGGTTGGGTTAAGGAGATAAGGGCCTAAGGTGATAGGCATCATCCCCGGTTTGGGTTAAGGAGTTAAGGGCCTAAGGTGAGTGACTGGCATCATCCAAAAGCCGCAACCTGATTTTTTCATGTTGTAAAAAGTTTTGCAACTCTGTCATTTTCTGATGACGTCCTCCCTGGTGAGATTTTTTCCTTGGCCGAAAAAAACGGGTTGCGGCTTCTGGTTGGGTTAAGGATATAATGGCCTAAGGTGATAGGCATCATCCCCGGTTTGGGTTAAGGAGTTAAGGGCCTAAGGTGAGTGATAGGCATCATCCAAAAGCCGCAACGTGTTTTTTTCATGTTGTAAAAAGTTTTGCAACTCTGTCATTTTCTGATGACGTCATCGCTGGTGAGATTTTTTCCTTGGCCGAAAAAAACGGGTTGCGGCTTCTGGTTGGGTTAAGGATATAAGGGCCTAAGGTGATAGGCATCACCCCATTTGTTCCAGTGCCGCATATACAACTCGGTGGCCTTTCACTGGGTAGCATGTGATGAAGGCTACCCACTGCAGTGTCAGCATAACGAGGTTTTAGAATACCATTCTGGTAGCGCACCGGATGCATCCTCGGGGTTATAGTGCATTACAACGGTCGACCCCCGTGAAACCCCGTTGTGCATAATCTCGACACCGGAGTATTTCATTTCTCTGCCGTCCACGGTATAGGTGATTTCCATGGGGCATACCCGCTTTGTGCCCTGTCTACCAAATGTGCGATACGTACAACCTGTTTCATCCAATTTGCTCACCGTGCCCGTGACCTTGCGTAGTGAGTTTATACACCGTTTGTTTTTTCTGGTCCTCTTCACGATGGAACCGATCCAGACAACAACCACAAGAGTAGTCATCAGCATCATCACAAACAGTGTGCCTGTATTGGGGGGCATGTTGCTGGACTTGACCTGTTTTGGTATTATATTCTGTATACTCGTTAAAAAAAACGGGTCAGCAATGTACTGGGGATCGCGGGTCGGGTGTTTGGCGGGATAGCCGGTCACCCAGAGGCTCACGGTACTCTGTGTGTGTGTCCCCGCGGGGTATACGCGGCTGTGTCGGGTGGATGTGTATGCGCCGACACCATCCGAAATTGTGGTGTGCATGTCACGCAGCAGACCCAGGCCATGCTAGACAGAAACCCACCCAAAATGGTACACGCCTTGGTAACACACCTTCGAGACAAAACCCGTGAAATACACGGTCATCTACAGGAGGCAATCGGAACCGGGAATCTGATACACGACAATCCGGACGACTGTTGGTACATCCGCAACGCCGTACACGAACTGTTGGACCGGATCGACGACATAGAATGTTATATGTCGTCGATCGAGGCGTCATCCGCGGACCAGGCACTGGATACTGATGCACCATGACCGTCATCACGAACAGCGAGGAGGCGTTGAAACAATTCAGCGCGTGGGGTTTTTTTGCTCATGAGACTCATGTACCGATGATATTTGTCCCAGGCACTACCGACCATACTGCGGATGTTCAGATCATCGTTTTCGCGTTCTATGTCACACACGTTATCCGTCGTACCTAGTAAAACACCGAGATATACGCTACTGTTTTTCATACGGGTCGTGAAGAATAACGTACAGCAATGCTGGCTGTCGGTGCGCTGCAGGATCGCCGCGGCATATACAATCAACCGCTCTTTTACAAGGAAAGGTGGGTCGAAGAACCACACTTTCATCTGATTCGTGGTTAAACTGATCCCGCGGATGGAATGCCCGACTATGTTTCTCTGACCGTACAGGACGGTCTCGTACATCCACTGTAGTGTCTTACCATCCCATTTCTCGGCGTCTGTCCAACCCACACTTCGGCTGATGGAAGTTATACCGGAAGACCCATACCGTAAGAACAGATCCAACATGATCCCCCCTTTGTTTGCACCGGACGGGAGAACACAGTAGAACGTGACATCTGGTTTCTTTGTGTGTTTGGACTGTATATTTTTGCGACGACCACGTATGATATCACGAACTCCCCGCATCCTCGTCTTTTTATTTGATATATGTGATCTGTTTGTTTGTTTTGATGTTTGTGTGTGATCGCGTGTCTATGTGTGACATCACGGTCACTGGTTGCGTCACATACACACGCGTGTGGTTGGTCGCGCGCGCACATATCACACATCATTCGTGTACAGAACAACTCGGGTTTTCGATCGTTCCGGGTGGTACCGTGTAACAAGCAAGAGCGTCGTATTCAAACCCAAATCGACCGACAGATCCGACGACGTGCACCACCCTCTTCTGTGGCCGACGTATCAATGAGATTAATGTACACACTGTGACACCCGGACAGCACGAGACCATGGACCAGAAGAATAACACCGTCGTTTTTGACGGACTGACCGGACAGGTCTATATGATAACGGTTAGTGGGTGCCACATCAACCAGGAAACGTATTAGGTCAGAAGAAGTCGACACACATCGGAAACCGGAGCGAAACGGACAACATGGAGAGCCTTGGTAGCGGCCACTTGTCATAGTAGCAATTTAACGGGAAGGGACCCTCGTAGGTGATCGTAGGTTCCTTGGCAACCGCGACCGGGGAGGGTTCTGAGCAGCTTGCTACTGGTCAAAGTGATATAGGTGGTGGTATTGTCATCGAGACTTTTCTTTGTCATTATGTGAGACACATGAGTAGGAGAAGTTAATAAAAGAACAGGGTACCCCCTCCTACTATTTAATAATGCCTGTCGCCGATACTCTGTAGGTATAACCGTTCTGGTTTTGTATCTAGACGCGACAACGCGGCGTTGCGTTTTGGGAACCGCCCGAACCCCAACAGCGTATCCCGGTGCCCGTACTGGTGTTCCAGTGCATCACACAGCGTGTTCCTCATCTTGGTGGTGGCACAGTTCGCTCCATCAGCCAACAAGCGATGCAATATATGCACACCGGTATCATGGTCACTCAACACCGGACTGTGCTGCAGTGGCACCAGCAGAAAAACACAGCATATCGATTGTTACCCGCTAATCCGCTTGTGGTCGTACATCCCCATATTCAAGACACATTTTGCAGCAAAATCGTTGCTGTACGCCCGGTCGGTGTGACGATATACGTGCCTCGAAAACTGATCCAGGATCACGACCAACGCCAGCCAACGTCGACCCAGTCGGTAGTGACCCATCTCGGCGTCCCGTAGTACACCCGAGAACAACCGCGTTATTTCCGGTTCGAGGCGCTCGCCCTTGCTGAACACACGCACCATCATGAAATCGGTGTACGACGGGTCATTCACGGTATCCGCGCTGTCTAGTTTACCCAAAGGGACACAAAACCAAAACTCGAGTACACACCGGATGATCTCGTTATGATCGCGTTCTGTCTTCATCGGCGTAGGTAGTCACACACGCCTTTTATGGTACACAACACACATACACACAACCAAGCACACAAAAAAACCTTTAGGTCGTGACAATCGACCCATTTGCGACACACAACCGACAGCCAAACTTCTCGATTACGTGTTCGATGACAACACAAGAAAGGTTTTCGCCACAGAGATAGTCGCGACGTGCCACGTGCACGACCCGTACACCCCGTTCTATGACCCTGTCAAGAAGCCGTCGGATTCCGTCGTAGTCACCGGGTGCGTCGGCGAACACCACAACACCGCCATGACAGCAACCACACTGCTGTCTCAGTGTATCAACCTCTACTCGACGCTCTTCTCCCTCGGGCGCTCGTGTATGGATTGCCTCGACCACCATGTCGTTTTTGGGGGCGTCGTTGCCCCCCTTCACACAGAAACTGGACACGTCATACAAGCGATGGACACGCTTCGAACCACCCGGCAATTCGACAGTCGAGATACGCCCCCTTTTTGCGTACCCAATAAGCGTCTTGCGTGATACCCGGAGGTGTTTTCTGGCTTCGCCGGATCGCATCAACATGTCAAGGTCAGCTGGCACACCACTGAATGACACGCGTCTCGGGTTTTTTAGACATCACACTGATGATGCAGGTTGATCTAAGGCATACACGACACATAATCATAGGTACTCCCATAGTCTGTTACGATCTCTTCGCCGTCGTTGATGGTCCGTGACGCCCGGAGCGCGATCACCCGGAGTCGATTGGATCGGTCGACCCATTTGTAGCACATGATTGCGTTTTGTTTGTGTGTTTTGGTTTTGTGGTTGGCGAATGAACCACCCATCACCCCATCGCGCGCATCCCTACACCCTTCTATAACCAAATCACCGTCACCATCCGCGACAAACATCGGGTAGTACACTGCGTACGACGTGTCACCCAATGACTCAATCGAAACAACCGACCCCTCATAGAGGGTTATCAGGTCACCTTTCTTGTACGACCCCCCTGATGCAAAGAGTCCACCACCGGCATTTGGTATAGCCTGTACGACAACCCGTCGCCTATTGTAGCAACACCCGTGTGCACCCTGACCGAAACAACCGCCAACGCGTACAACAACGAGTAGGGCATCGACATTTCAGGTGTGTTTGTATTTGTGTGTTTCTTTTTTGCTATCAAACAATGATTAGATAGAGAGAGAAAGAGAGAGAGGGAAGGCATGGTACACAACACGGGTGAATGCGCCAATCGTCACACGGAGTGGTCAACAAGCGAGTCCCACATAAGAATCGACAGCTGGTTCACTTGGTACAGGGATTAAGGCAATATCATCCACCCGCAACCCATGGCAAGGCCAAGGTTGGTGGCGCCCAGTCGGATGGATGGGACCGTTCGCCTTATATCGACCATCTAGGCGGATTGCACACGCTGGTCCGGATGGGATATACTTGTCGACGTGGAGGATGTGGTAATCAAATCTCACCCGCTTCCCACTGGTATGCACCAAACCGTACCCACAGTCGGGCTGCAGGTTGTCCAATGTCATATTCGCGTTGTGCACCGTGTTACCCATTGCAACCAAATGCTCGCATGGGTGGACCAGAGGCGCATTTCGGATTATCATATTGCACAACCGATTGCAATTTCTGTATCGATACAACCCAGCGAGTGTCTCAATCTTCCACGTACAGTCACACGGGAAGCCACCGTTAATCGGATAGGGACACGACAGAGATCCACGAGACCTGAATGACACGCGTCTCGGGTTTTTTAGACATCACACTGATGATGCACGTTGATCTAAGGCATACACGACACATAATCATAGGTACTCCCATAGTCTGTTACGATCTCTTCGCCGTCGTTGATGGTCGGTGTCGCCCGGAGCGCGATCAGCCGGAGTCGATTGGATCGGTCGACCCATTTGTAGCACATGATTGCGTTTTGTTTGTGTGTTTTGGTTTTGTGGTTGGCGAATGAACCACCCATCACCCCATCGCGCGCCTCCCTACACCCTTCTATAACCAAATCACCGTCACCATCCGCGACAAACATCGGGTAGTACACTGCGTACGACGTGTCACCCAATGACTCAATCGAAACAACCGACCCCTCATAGAGGGTTATCAGGTCACCTTTCTTGTACGACCCCCCTGATGCAAAGAGTCCACCACCGGCATTTGGTATAGCCTGTACGACAACCCGTCGCCTATTGTAGCAACACCCGTGTGCACCTTGACCGAATCAACCGCCAACGCGTACAACAACGAGTAGGGCATCGACATTTCAGGTGTGTTTGTATTTGTGTGTTTCTTTTTTGCTATCAAACAATGATTAGATAGAGAGAGAAAGAGAGAGAGGGAAGGCATGGTACACAACACGGGTGAATGCGCCAATCGTCACACGGAGTGGTCAACAAGCGAGTCCCACATAAGAATCGACAGCTGGTTCACCTGGTACAGGGATTAAGGCAATATCATCCACCCGCAACCCCTGGCAAGGCCAAGGGTGGTGGCGCCCAGTTGGATGGATGGGACCGTTCGCCTTATATCGACCATCTGGGCGGATTGCACACGCTGGTCCGGATGGGATATACTTGTCGACGTGGAGGATGTGGTAATCAAATCTCACCCGCTTCCCACTGGTATGCACCAAACCGTACCCACAGTCGGGCTGCAGGTTGTCCAATGTCATATTCGCGTTGTGCACCGTGTTACCCATTGCAACCAAATGCTCGCATGGGTGGACCAGAGGCGCATTTCGGATTATCATATTGCACAATAGATTGCAATTTCTGTATCGATACAACCCAGCGAGTGTCTCAATCTTCCACGTACAGTCACACGGGAAGCCACTGTTAATCGGATAGGGACACGACAGAGATCCACGAGACCTGAATGACACGCGTCTCGGGTTTTTTAGACATCACACTGATGATGCATGTTGATCTAAGGCATACACGACACATAATCATAGGTACTCCCATAGTCTGTTACGATCTCTTCGCCGTCGTTGATGGTCGGTGTCGCCCGGAGCGCGATCAGCCGGAGTCGATTGGATCGGTGGACCCATTTGTAGCACATGATTGCGTTTTGTTTGTGTGTTTTGGTTTTGTGGTTGGCGAATGAACCACCCATCACCCCATCGCGCGCATCCCTACACCCTTCTATAACCAAATCACCGTCACCATCCGCGACAAACATCGGGTAGTACACTGCGTACGACGTGTCACCCAATGACTCAATCGAAACAACCGACCCCTCATAGAGGGTTATCAGGTCACCTTTCTTGTACGACCCCCCTGATGCAAAGATTCCACCACCGGCATTTGGTATAGCATGTACGACAACCCGTCGCCTATTGTAGCAACACCCGTGTGCACCTTGACCGAATCAACCGCCAACGCGTACAACAACGAGTAGGGCATCGACATTTCAGGTGTGTTTGTATTTGTGTGTTTCTTTTTTGCTATCAAACAATGATTAGATAGAGAGAGAAAGAGAGAGAGGGAAGGCATGGTACACAACACGGGTGAATGCGCCAATCGTCACACGGAGTGGTCAACAAGCGAGTCCCACATAAGAATCGACAGATGGTTCACCTGGTACAGGGATTAAGGCAATATCATCCACCCGCAACCCCTGGCAAGGCCAAGGGTGGTGGCGCCCGGTTGGATGGATGGGACCGTTCGCCTTATATCGACCATCTAGGCGGAGTGCACACGCTGGTCCGGATGGGATATACTTGTCGACGTGGAGGATGTGGTAATCAAATCTCACCCGCTTCCCACTGGTATGCACCAAACCGTACCCACAGTCGGGCTGCAGGTTGTCCAATGCCATATTCGCGTTGTGCACCGTGTTACCCATTGCAACCAAATGCTCGCATGGGTGGGCCAGGTAGCCATTTCTGTTTTTTCTCCCCGCGCTGAGCGTTGGGGACACCCAAGACCCCAGGGGTGATGTAGCCACTTTGCCCACATGTGGGCCACGTAGCCATTTCTTTTTTTGGATCCCGCGCTGACCATTGGGGACCTTCGAGACGGCAGCGGTGATGTAGCCTCTTTGCCCACATGTGGGGCAGGTAGCCATTTCTGTTTTTTGTTCCCGCGTGGAGCGTTGGGGACGTCCAAGACGGTAGGGGTGATGCAGTCAGTTTGCCCACATGTGGGCTAGGTAGCCATTTCTGTTTTTTGCCCCCTCGCCGAGCGTTTAGGACCCCCAAGACGGCAAGGGTGAGGTAGCCACTTTGCCCACATGTGGGCTAGGTAGCCATTTCTATTTTTTTGTTACTCGGCCAAGGATTGGAGACCCCCGAAACGTCAGGGGTGATGTAGTCACTTTGCCCACATTTGGGCTAGGTAGCCAATTCTGATATTCGTCCCCGTGCTGAGCGTTCGGGGCTCCCAAGAGGACAGGGGTGATGTAGCCACTTTGCCGACATGTGGGCCAGGTAGCCATTTTCATTTTTTCTCCCCGCGCCGAGCGTTGGGGACCCTCAAGGCGGCAGGGGTGATGTAGCCACTTTGCTTACATGTGGGCCAGGTAGCCATTTCCATTTTTTCTCCCCGCGCTGAGCGTTTGGGACCCCCAAGACCCCAGGGGTGATGTAGCCACTTTGCTTACATGTGGGCCAGGTAGCCATTTCTGTTTTGGGACCCCTTGCTCACCATTGGGGACCTTCGAGACGCCAGCGGTGATGTAGCCTCTTTGCCCACACGTGGCTAGGTAGCCATTTCTGTTTTTTGATCCCGCGTGGAGCGTTGGGGACCTCCAAGACGGTAGGGGTGATGTAGTCAGTTTGCCCACATGTGGGCCAGGTAGCCATTTCTGTTTGTTGTCCCCTCGCCGAGCGTTTAGGACCCCCAAGACGGCAAGAATGAGGTAGCCACTTTGCCCACATGTGGGCTAGGTAGCCATTTCTAGTTTTTTGTTTCTCTGCTGAGGATTGGAGACCCCCGAAACGTGATGGGAGATGCAGTCACTTTGCCCACATTTGGGCCAGGTAGCCATTTCTATTTTTCCTCCCCGTGCTGAGCATTGGGGACCCCCAACATGGTAGGGGTGAGATAGTCATTTTGCCCACATGTGGGCCAGGAAGCCATTTATGCCTCTTTTCCCACCACTAAGCGTTGGGGACCGCCGACATGGCAGGGGTGATGTAGCCACTTTGCCCACATGTGGGCCAAGTAGGCCCTTCTGATTTTCTTCCCCCGCGTTGAGCATTGGAGACCCCTGAGACGGCAGGGGTGATGTAGCTGCTTTGCCCACATGTGGGGCAGGTAACCATTTCTGTGTTTTGTCCCCGCGATGAGCGTAGGGAACCCCGAAGACGGCAAGGGTGATGTAGCCACTTTGCCCACATGTGGGTAAGGTAGCCATTTCTGGTTTTTGTCCCCGCGCCGAGCGTTGGGGACCCCCAAGACGTCAGGGGTGATGTAGTCACTTTGCCCACATGTGGGCTAGGTAGCCGTTTCTGATATTCGTCCCCGCGTTGAGCATTGGGGACCCCCAAGAGGACAGGGGTGATGTAGCCAATTTGCCCACATGTGGGCCAGGTAGCCATTTCTGTTTTTTCTCCCCGCGCTGAGCGTTGGGGACCCCCAAGACCCCAAGGGTGATGTAGCCACTTTGCCCACATGTGGGCCACGTAGCCATTTCTGTTTTGGGACCCCTTGGTGACCATTGGGGACCTTCGAGACGGCAGCGGTGTTGTGGCCTCTTTCCCAACATGTGGGGCAGGTAGCCATTTCTGTTTTTTGTTCCCGCGTGGAGCGTTGGGGACGTCCAAGACGGTAGGGGTGATGCAGTCAGTTTGCCCACATGTGGGCTAGGTAGCCATTTCTGTTTGTTGTCCCCTCGCCGACCGTTTAGGACCCCCAAGACGGCAAGGGTGGGGCAGCCACTTTGCCCACATGTGGGCTAGGTAGCCATTTCTATTTTTTTGTTACTCGGCCAAGGATTGGAGACCCCCGAAACGTCAGGGGTGATGTAGTCACTTTGCCCACATTTGGGCTAGGTAGCCATTTCCATTTTTTCTCCCCGCGTTGAGCGTTCGGGGCTCCCAAGAGGACAGGGGTGATGTAGCCACTTTGCCCACATGTGCGCCAGGTAGCCATTTCCATTTTTTCTCCCCGCGCCGAGCGTTGGGGACCCCCAAGACGGCAGGGGTGATGTAGCCACTTTGCTTACATGTGGGCCAGGTAGCCATTTCCATTTTTTCTCCCCGTGTGGAGGGTTTCGGGACCCCCAAGACCCCAGGGGTGATGTAGCCACTTTGCTTACATGTGGGCCAGGTAGCCATTTCTGTTTTGGGACCCCTTGCTCACCATTGGGGACCTTCGAGACGGCAGCGGTGATGTAGCCTCTTTGCCCACACGTGGCCAGGTAGCCATTTCTATTTTTTGTTCCCGCGTGGAGCGTTGGGGACCTCCAAGACGGTAGGGGTGATGTAGTCAGTTTGCCCACATGTGGGCCAGGTAGCCATTTCTGTTTGTTGTCCCCTCGCCGAGCGTTTAGGACCCCCAAGACGGCAAGAATGAGGTAGCCACTTTGCCCACATGTGGGCTAGGTAGCCATTTCTGGTTTTTTGTTTCTCCGCTGAGGATTGGAGACCCCCGAAACGTGATGGGAGATGCAGTCACTTTGCCCACATTTGGGCCAGGTAGCCATTGCTATTTTTCCTCCCCGTGCTGAGCATTGGGGACCCCCAACATGGTAGGGGTGAGATAGTCATTTTGCCCACATGTGGGCCAGGAAGCCAAAACGTCAGGGGTGATGTAGTCACTTTGCCCACATTTGGGCCAGGTAGCCATTTCTGTTTGTTGTCCCCGCGCTGAGCGTTCGGGGCTCCCAAGAGGACAGGGGTGATGTAGCCACTTTGCCCACATGTGGGCCAGGTAGCCATTTCCATTTTTTCTCCCTGCGGTGAGCGTTGGGGACCCCCCAGACGGTAGGGGTGATGTAGCCACTTTGCCCACATGTGGGCCAGGTAGCCATTTCCATTTTTTCTCCCCGCGCTGAGCGTTGGGGACCCCCAAGACAGCAAGGGTGATGTAGCCACTTTGCCCACATGTGGGGCAGGTAGCCATTTCTGTTTTTTCCCCCCGCGCCGAGCGTTGGGGACCCCCAAGACTGCAGGGGTGATGTAGCCACTTTGCTTACATTTGGGCCAGGTAGCCATTTCCATTTTTTCTCCCCTTGTGGAGGGTTTCGGGACCCCCAAGACCCCAGGGGTGATGTAGCCACTTTGCTTACATGTGGGCCAGGTAGCCATTTCTGTTTTGGGACCCCTTGCTCACCATTGGGGACCTTCGAGACAGCAGCGGTGATGTAGCCTCTTTGCCCACACGTGGCCAGGTAGCCATTTCTGTTTTTTGTTCCCGCGTGGAGCGTTGGGGACCTCCATGACGGTAGGGGTGATGTAGTCATTTTGCCCACATGTGGGCCAGGTAGCCATTTCTGTTTGTTGTCCCCTCGCCGAGCGTTGGAGACCCCCAGGACGGCAAGAATGAGGTAGCCACTTTGCCCACATGTGGGCTAGGTAGCCATTTCTAGTTTTTTGTTTCTCCGCTGAGGATTGGAGGCCCCCGAAACGTCATCACATGTACCACCGGTGCCCAGCACAGAACATTGAAAGAGAGACCAATATTGTCCGGTTACCGGTTGCAATTTTAGGAAATCTGTACCGACGTGCATGCGATATGCTTCTGTCCGTCGCTTGGAAATTTTTGGAAAACCCTTGGAAAGATGCTCGGAAGTTTTGGCAGCCAGATCGGCCCCCCAAAACGCAACCGATATCGGTAGGAATGTTCCATGGGCTTCCCAGCCGACCGTGCCGGGGGAGCTCGGAAGAAATTTTTTAGCCTGAACGTAGTGGAACTTTGGTTGCATGCTTGGTGCCTACCTTGCCTGCAAGATGCCATGGAGAACAGTACGTTGAAGCTAATGTTTGTCTACCCTTTGTTTGCTTTGCCTACAAAATTGCATGGAGAACACTGTGCTCAAGCTTATGACTGCTTCCCCTTTGAGCTCCTTTGTGAATTTGCACTTTTGGTTTTGACATGTGCAATTGCAGTTTGATCCTTGCTGCCTGCTTTGCCTACAAACTTGCATGGAGAACACTGTACTCAAGCTTATGACTGTTTGCCCTTTGTGTCTTGTGAAGCTTTGTGCCTGCTTTTGTGGTTTTCTTTTTGCGTGTGTGTCAGCTATGGGTATAGTAACCCAATAGGCTATCAGACTTCAGACTTCAGACTTTTATGGACCATCACCCCCAACCCCCAACCCCCCAAGCCCCCCATGATAGGCCTTTGCCCCCCCCCCCCCCCAAAATATCAGACATGCGCTGTGCCCCCCATATCAGACTTGCCCCCCCCCCCTTTTCTCTTGCCCAATTCTGCACCTTGCTTCCTTGACCCGTACCTGAATGGCTGTACTGAAATAAGGGGAGGCCCCCCGATCCCTGGACCTCTGCCTACAAGGGGCGGAGGAATTTTGATCTGCCAGAGCGGGAATGAAATAAGGGGCGGCCCCCCGGTCCCGGGTCCTCCGCCCATGCAGGGTGGAACGACCTTGATATGCCGATGCAATTTTGAAATAAGGGGTGGCCCCCCGGTCCCTGGTCTTCCGCCCAGGCAGGGTGGAAAGACATTGATGCACCGATACACTTCTGAAATAAGGGGTGGCCCCCCCGTCCCTGCCTCTGCCATGCAGGGCGACCTCGGAACGGTCCCGAGACGATAGTGAGTCAAGGGGAGGCCCCCCGGAGACGAATTTGTTTGGAACCAAGGGGGGGCGCCATCCCCCTCAGGCCCCAGATGTGTATGTATCAAGTAATGTACGTACGTTACTGAAAGAACCACAGTATTGTATAATGTACGCCTCCGGCCAACAGCCAGGGAGGGCCGGAGGTCCGGGTAAAAGCCCCGGACCCCCCAACGGCAGCCCCAAAGGTGAGCGCACCACTGGAAGGGGCATGTCTGCGGGGTAAAAACATGCGCTTAGTAAACATCTAACGTAATAAATAGTGCTTACTGCTGTAATTAATGCTTAACCGGGTAAAAGGCCCTTCTCCCGGGGCTCGTTTCGTGCGCACCCCCCAGAGCCGGACCCGACCGGCCGTGCTGAGGCGAGCCCAGCAATGGGTATGGCAGGCCAGACTTTAAGTGCTGGTAGCCACGCCTCAGCACACTCCGTGGGCTTATAAGGCCCACGGGGGCCCCAAATACCGTTTCGTTCGGGAGTTAAGCCCCGGCGGAATTTGGGGTTGTTGATGGTTAAGAGGACTCACGTTGAGTCCCGGCTACTGTTACCCCGGGGTTATGACCCCCGGTACTGCCTGCTTACTTGCCTGCTGCTGCTAAGAGATAGGAAGGGGTTAGGACCGACCCCCCCCCCCCCTAGCCACCCACGGCACTGGGACACCCCGACAGCGGCCGCAAGGGCTACGCGTGGGCGTCTCCCCTCCGTGAATTATTTGACACCTCCGTGAATTGTTGTTTTTAATGCGTGTGTATGTGTGTATGTGTGGGCATGCGTGGGTGTCTGTATGTTTGCTCTGGGTCCCCCTGCAAGGGGGGACTCATCGGCTGGGCAGCTATACCCCTTAAACCCCTCCCCTCTGCTCTCGACCCCTTCCCCGACCCTCTGTTAAACAACCAGCACAAACAAAAGTCAGTTAAACACAAGGGGGCCACTGACAGCACCGCTTTCGGAAATTTTTTTTTTCATTTTTGGAGAACACTTTCTTGCCTGTTAAACGGTGCTGTCTGATGGCGGGGTGCCTGGGCAGGCAGGCTTGCCTTCACTGCCCTACAGGGGGGGGGAGGAGAGGACGCCCGGGCACCCAAGGGGTCAGAGAGAGCAGGGTGGGATGTAAAAATAAAAACCTGTAAGTTCCTCTCCACCCTCCCCGCCTGGGCGGTCCACATGGACCAACCCCTCCTGGCTTCGGCTTCCACACATTTTTAAGGACTTTAACAGGTTAGGGATGTTGCAGACAATACAATTTTCTGTGATTTGCCCTGGTGCTTTAGTTAGGAATAGCCCCTGCACTGTACCGCACCACACTGCACTACACTCACTGCACTGAAACCGAGACCCCCTGAATTGACCCCGGGCTTGAGTTTCCCCCCTTTCCCCAACCCATGCACTCCGCGTGTTCTGCACAGGTGAATTGTTTACCTGATTTTGATTCTGTCTTTTTGTGTTGTGGTTGTGAGTACTACGCACAAAAATGGCCAAGGGGTCGAACGTGCGCACCTTTCAATCGTGCGCACCACCATCGTGCGCACCACATTCGAAGAAGTCACCTGTCTTTCTCAGATTGTAGTGTCCTGAACAGGGTTTGGTTTGTCCTTTCCCTCCACTTGCTCCAGGATGAGGGGAGTGAGACAACCTACTGTGCTGAGACACTAGAGCTTTCCTAAATGACAGAATTCAGGTCTCCTTGTCTCCCTGTGAATTGTTTACCCCCCTCCGTGAATTATTTGACCCCTCCGTGAATTGTTTACCCCCCTCCGTGAATTATTTGACCCCTCCGTGAATTATTTACCCCCCTCCGTGAATTATTTTACCCCTCCGTGAATTATTTACCCCCCTCCGTGAATTATTTTTACAACTAGGGGCTCTATGTAAAGCCCCAACCACCAGCTTTCACCACAACTTTGTTTTGTGGAATTTTACCACACCATCACAGATTTAGAAGGCTCCAAAGTAAGCTCGACTATCCGCCCCCCTACAGGGGCCCACTGTTTCAGATTTTCACAACTAGGGGCTCTATGTAAAGCCCCAACCACCAGCTTTCACCACAACCTTGTTTTGTGGAATTTTACCACACCATCACAGATTTAGAAGGGTCTAAAGTGAGCTCGACTATCCGCCCCCCCCTACACGGGCCCACTGTTTCAGATTTTCACAACTAGGGGCTCTATGTAAAGCCCCAATCAGCAGACTTCACCACAACTTTGTTTTGTGGAATTTTACCACACCATCACAGAATTAGAAGGCTCCAAAGTGAGCTCGACTATCCGCCCCCCTACAGGGGCCCACTGTTTCAGATTTTTACAACTAGGGGCTCTATGTAAAGCCCCAACCACCAGCTTTTACCACAATTTTGTTTTGTGGAATTTTACCACACCATCACAGAATTAGAAGGCTCCAAAGTGAGCTCGACTATCCGCCCCCCTACAGGGGCCCACTGTTTCAGATTTTTACAACTAGGGGCTCTATGTAAAGCCCCAACCACCAGCTTTCACCACAATTTTGTTTTGTGGAATTTTACCACACCATCACAGAATTAGAAGGCTCCAAAGTGAGCTCGACTATCCGCCCCCCTACAGGGGCCCACTGTTTCAGATTTTTACAACTAGGGGCTCTATGTAAAGCCCCAACCTCCAGCTTTCACCACAACTTTGTTTTGTGGAATTTTACCACACCATCACAGAATTAGAAGGCTCCAAAGTGAGCTCGACTATCCGCCCCCCTACAGGGGCCCACTGTTTCAGATTTTTACAACTAGGGGCTCTATGTAAAGCCCCAACCACCAGCTTTCACCGCAACTTTGTTTTGTGGAATTTTACCACACCATCACAGATTTAGAAGGCTCCAAAGTGAGCTCGACTATCCGCCCCCCTATAGGGGCCCACTGTTTCAGATTTTCACAACTAGGGGCTCTATGTAAAGCCCCAACCACCAGCTTTCACCACAACTTTGTTTTGTGGAATTTTACCACACCATCACAGAATTAGAAGGCTCCAAAGTGAGCTCGACTATCCGCCCCCCTACAGGGGCCCACTGTTTCAGATTTTCCCAACTAGGGGCTCTATGTAAAGCCCCAACCACCAGCTTTCACCACAACTTTGTTTTGTGGAATTTTACCACACCATCACAGAATTAGAAGGCTCCAAAGTGAGCTCGACTATCCGCCCCCCTACAGGGGCCCACTGTTTCAGATTTTTACAACTAGGGGCTCTATGTAAAGCCCCAACCTCCAGCTTTCACCACAACTTTCTTTTGTGGAATTTTACCACACCATCACAGAATTAGAAGGCTCCAAAGTGAGCTCGACTATCCGCCCCCCTACAGGGGCCCACTGTTTCAGATTTTTACAACTAGGGGCTCTATGTAAAGCCCCAACCACCAGCTTTCACCACAACTTTGTTTTGTGGAATTTTACCACACCATCACAGAATTAGAAGGCTCCAAAGTGAGCTCGACTATCCGCCCCCCTACAGGGGCCCACTGTTTCAGATTTTCACAACTAGGGGCTCTATGTAAAGCCCCAACCACCAGCTTTCACCACAACTTTGTTTTGTGGAATTTTACCACACCATCACAGAATTAGAAGGCTCCAAAGTGAGCTCGACTATCCGCCCCCCTACAGGGGCCCACTGTTTCAGATTTTCACAACTAGGGGCTCTATGTAAAGCCCCAATCAGCAGCTTTCACCACAACTTTGTTTTGTGGAATTTTACCACACCCTCACAGATTTAGAAGGCTCCAAAGTGAGCTCGACTATCCGCCCCCCTACAGGGGCCCACTGTTTCAGATTTTCACAACTAGGGGCTCTATGTAAAGCCCCAACCACCAGCTTTCACCACACATTTGTTTTGTGGAATTTTACCACACCATCACAGAATTAGAAGGCTCCAAAGTGAGCTCGACTATCCGCCCCCCTACAGGGGCCCACTGTTTCAGATTTTCACAACTAGGGGCTCTATGTAAAGCCCCAATCAGCAGCTTTCACCACAACTTTGTTTTGTGGAATTTTACCACACCCTCACAGATTTAGAAGGCTCCAAAGTGAGCTCGACTATCCGCCCCCCTACAGGGGCCCACTGTTTCAGATTTTTACAACTAGGGGCTCTATGTAAAGCCCCAACCACCAGCTTTCACCACAATTTTGTTTTGTGGAATTTTACCACACCATCACAGAATTAGAAGGCTCCAAAGTGAGCTCGACTATCCGCCCCCCTACAGGGGCCCACTGTTTCAGATTTTTACAACTAGGGGCTCTATGTAAAGCCCCAACCACCAGCTTTCACCGCAACTTTGTTTTGTGGAATTTTACCACACCATCACAGAATTAGAAGGCTCCAAAGTGAGCTCGACTATCCGCCCCCCTACAGGGGCCCACTGTTTCAGATTTTCACAACTAGGGGCTCTATGTAAAGCCCCAACCACCAGCTTTCACCACAACTTTGTTTTGTGGAACTTTACCACACCATCACAGAATTAGAAGGGTCCAAACTGAGCTCGACTATCCGCCCCCCCCTACAGGGGCCCACTGTTTCAGATTTTCACAACTAGGGGCTCTATGTAAAGCCCCAATCAGCAGCTTTCACCACAACTTTGTTTCTCCCAACCTTCTCCCACCCTCTCCCAACCCTCTCCCACCCTCTCCCAACCCTCTCCCAGCCTCTCCCAACCCTCTCTCAACCCTCTCCCGCCCTCTTCCAACCCTCTCTCAACCGTCTCCCAACCCTCTCCCACCCCCTCCCAACCCTCTCCCACTCTCTCCCGCCCTCTCCCAACCCTCTCCCACCCTCTCCCAACCCTCTCCCACCCTCTCCCAACCCTCTCCCAGCCTCTCCCAACCCTCTCGCAACCCTCTCCCACCCTCTTCCAACCCTCTCTCAACCGTCTCCCAACCCTCTCCCACCCTCTCCCAACCCTCTCCCACTCTCTCCCAACCCTCTCCCAACCCTCCCCCACTCTCTCCCACCCTCTCCCAACCCTCTCCCACCCTCTCCCAACCCTCTCCCACCCTATCCCAATCCTCTCCCACCCTCTCCCAACCCTCTCCCACCCTCTCCCAACCCTCTCCCACCCTCTCCCAACCCTCTCCCACCCTCTCCCAACCCTCTCCCAACCCTCTCCCACCCTCTCCCAACCCTCTCTCAACCGTCTCCCAACCCTCTCCCACCCTCTCCCAACCCTCTCCCACTCTCTCCCAACCCTCTCCCAACCCTCCCCCACTCTCTCCCACCCTCTCCCAACCCTCTCCCACCCTCTCCCAACCCTCTCCCACCCTCTCCCAATCCTCTCCCACCCTCTCCCAACCCTCTCCCACCCTCTCCCAACCCTCTCCCACCCTCTCCCAACCCTCTCCCACCCTCTCCCAACCCTCTCCCAACCGTCTCCCATCCTCTCCCAACCCTCTCTCAACCGTCTCCCAACCCTCTCCCACCCTCTCCCAACCCTCTCCCACTCTCTCCCAACCCTCTCCCAACCCTCCCCCACCCTCCCCCACCCTCTAACAATGGGGCAGGGTGTCTAATCTCAGTGGATTCCGGTAGCAGTAGAGGTGTTAAGTGAACCGTCATGCTTGCCTTTTTGTGTGTTTCTTTGCTGAGGTGTGGGATTTGGGAACCAAGAACGGTGTAATTCATCGTACAAAAAACCGATGGAAAAACGCCTGGAAGTTTTTGAAATCCCTCGGAAAGATGCTCGGAAGTTTTGGCAGCCAGATCGGCCCCCCAAAACGCAACCGATATCGGTAGGAATGTTCCATGGGCTTCCCAGCCGACCGTGCCGGGGGAGCTCGGAAGAAATTTTGGCTGGGACTTCCGAGATCAACCCTGCAATATGAGTCCCATTTGCTGAGCATGAATGCTGAGCATCGCCAAATATCCTAAGCAATATGCTCAGCATTTTCCTGCCATTTTTTACCTTCTATGCTGTGCGTCCCAGCACCATGTGTGGGAGATGCAGTCACTTTGCCCACATTTGGGCCAGGTAGCCATTTCTATTTCTCCTCCCCGTGCTGAGCATTGGGGACCCCCAACATGGTAGGGGTGAGATAGTCATTTTGCCCACATGTGGGCCAGGAAGCCATTCTTGCCTCTTTTCCCACCACTGAGCGTTGGGGACCCCGGAGACAGCAAGGGTGATGTAGCCACTTTGCCCCCATGTGGGCCAGGAAGCCATTTCTGCTTTTTGTCCCCGCGCCGTGCACTCGTGGCCCCCCAGACTTCAGGGGTGATGTAGTCTCTTTGCCCACATTGGGGCGCCATTTCCGTTTTGTTGTCCTCCTTTTGCCAAAAGCCTTGATGGTTTCAACCCTTGCTTGACCACTAGACGCCGTTTGATGGATTTTGTGAAATCAGAAAAAACTTTTCAAAATCTCGACCTCAATAGTAGTCAACACAGGCACGTTCGTGACAATGAACCCACAATTGTTGGTGTCCCTTGAACTTGTACGCGTTTCGGGCTTATCAGCCCCTCATCAGCTACAAAGTGAGCAAGAGAAAACATGAGTATAGTACATTCAAACACACGTGCTGAAATCTGTCCATCGAAAAGTGCTCATAAAATAATAATTATTCCATCGAAACATGCTGAAATTAATGATAATTAAAATAAAGTCCTGATCCATTTCCAAATCTGTCCACGCTGTCCAAAGTGCGCGCGCCAGTCAAACTTGCTGCCGGCTGGATAAGGTAATCAGACCTGAATTCCTGAACAGACATTTGAGGTTGCGTAAAGGACTGAGGATGGCAAACAGCTTTAAATCAGGAAGAAATTTCAATCGTCTTTCCAACACATTCATAGCTCGTGACCACGCCACAGGAATAGCACCATGGTGTGAGACCTTCAGGACATCCACCTGTCCAAAAGGTTCCCGCCCACCTCCCATCACACCATATTGTCTGTAACTCATCACTTCAGATTGGGACAGCGACATAGGTTCATTGAGTGCCCCAGCGGGTGCCACATCACGTCTCAGGGTTCTGAACCTGTTTCTTTCCCCCCACGGACTTCCCACGGGTAGTTCAGCCAGCGGAGTGCTGAGACCAGCACATGTACCACCGGTGCCCAGCATAGAACATTGGAAGAGAGACCAATATTGTCCGGTTACCGGTGGCAATTTTAGGAAATCTGTACCGACGTGCATGCGATATGCTTCGGTCCGTCGCTTGGAAGTTTTCGAAAACCCTTGGAAGGATGCTCGGAAGTTTTGGCAGCCAGATCGGGTCCCAAAACGCAACCGATATCGGTAGGAATGTTCCATGGGCTTCCCAGCCGACCGTGCCGGGGGAGCTCGGAAGAAATTTTTCAGCACAAACCCGGTGGAATTTTGGTTGGATGCTTGGTGCCTACCTTGCCTGCAAGATGCCATGGAGAACAGCACGTTGAAGCTAATGTTTGTCTACCCTTTGTCTGCTTTGCCTACAAAACTGCATGGAGAACACTGTGCTCAAGCTTATGATTGCGTCCCCTTTGTGCTCCTTTGTGAATTTGGACTTTTGCTTTTGACATGTGCAACGCCAGTTTGATCCTTGGTGGCTGCTTTGCCTACAAACTTGCATCGAGAACACTGTACTCAAGCTTATGAATGTTTCCCCTTTGTGCCTTGTGAAGCTTTGTGCCTGCTTTTGTGGTTTTCTTTTTGCATGTGTGTCGCTTTCTCACCTAGGCCCCTTTGAGTAGACTCACTAATGTATTCCTTTTTTGTGCTCAGAACACTTTTTGTCACCTGCAACAGACATGTCTGGTAGTCAAGGCAGTGCCGCTAGTGCCTCGTCTTCGTCCGCTCAGCCCCCCCAGCCAGGGTTTGAACGAGCAGCAGCGTGTTCAACCCATGAGACGTACGAAGTTGGCGCGTGTACCCATTGTTGATAGCGACATTGAGCAGCAACTTGTGTGCCCTCGTGGCAGTGGCAGTAGCAGCAGTAACAGTAGCAACAGCAGCAGCAGCAGCAGCAGCGTCAGCAGCAGCAGCAGTGATAGTGGGAGCAGTAGCAGTCCTGAGGATAATGATTCGGATGATGATGCTGTGCACCTATCTGGTGCCTCCACAGTAAGTGCCTCAGATTCTTCCTCATCATCCAGTGACAACCCTGAACCCCAACCTCAACCCAAGAAGTATCGCCGTGTGGTGGTGGATGTGGATGCCATGTCAAGCGATGGCTGTCCTGTGCAGATGCTCAGCGAAGGAGAGTACGGCATTCACAGTTCAAGCTGAAATGAACAGGCAAGCCACTGAGCATTCACATTTCAAGCGTAAGTGAACGGTCATGCTTGTCTTTTTGTGTGTTTCTTTGCTGAGGTGTGGGATTTGGGAACCAAGAACGGTGTAGTTCATCGTACAAAAAACCGATGGAAAAACGCCTGGAAGTTTTTGAAATCCCTCAGAAAGATGCTCGGAAGTTTTGGCAGCCAGATCGGGTCCCAAAACGCAACCGATATCGGTGGGAATGTTCCATGGGCTTCCCAGCCGACCGTGCCGGGGGAGCTCGGAAGAAATTTTGGCTGGGACTTCCGAGATCAACCCTGCAATATGAGTCCCATTTGCTGAGCATGAATGCTGAGCATCCCCAAATATCCTGAGCAATATGCCTAGCATTTTCCTACCATTTTTTACCTTCTATGCTGTGCGTCCCAGAAGCATGTGGTCTCCTGCAACATACCTGGTACAGTTGTGGGTGGCTGCAAATTCGGATGTAGCGAATAAATTCACCTCTGACCCATGCCACACGGATGTGCCTAGGCACATTGGAATCCCAGGGAATATACTGACACGCATGCGTGTCCTTCCAGTGCACACAGGTGGTTAGGGGTTTCAGTGACATGAAGCACACGTCCAGGAAAACCACTTTGGTTGTTTGACCCACATGTTGCATTCCAAACGGTAGATCTGGGGGGTAGATGCCTCGTAGGGCTTGCTCCAGCTCAGAGGAGTGTTCAAGGGGGTGCAAAATTAGCCCATCGTCGATGTATCTGTTCAAAAAATGGTTACTGGGCAGCGGCGTCCGAATTTCAAACATTCTTAATACCAATTGGGCCCAGGGGGGTGCGGCGTTTGTACCCATGGTAAACCCTACACGTTGCAGATATATCCCAATACCAGGGTTGACAAACACACCATGGTGGTAGACATAATCCAATAGTACCAATCCCAAACACAGGGCATCCTGGTCTGCCCTGTGGCATTCCATGTATGGCAATTGCTCACAAAGGTGATTCAAGTCCTCAGAGCTCACAGGGCCAAACATCGGTTTGATAAATGCAATCTCCACATCGGATATACACAGTTGATCAGGTTGGAGAGACAAAAACCACGAACGCCACCATGCAAACGCCCTCTTAAGGTGTTCCCAGGTTACTCTCGTGTACAGCGCATTGAAATCAAACACTGACAGTGCTACCTCGCTTACACCATCGGCTTGCAACTTAGCAAGTTGTTTGTGAACCCGGTCCAGGAGGTCGTAGGTGTCACACACAGGGGTGGCAAGGGGGTGCATTTTCTTGTCAATTTTCGGCAATATTTGACCAACAATTCCCGTTAGCACGGAACACGTGGTGGTGCATGCCATGCTCATACCCACAATAGGTCTCGAGGGAAACCGACCGAGTTTGATGGCTCGGGATTTGTGAATTTTCGCCAACAATCTAAATCTTGGGAGTCGTAAAACTTTGCACGCGTCAAAGAACACGCCAAAGAAATCACAAAGACTTGGTGGCAAATAAGGCAAAAGGAAAGATTCGACCTTAGACTTCCAACCAAGGGATTCGCCTATAGGCGAATCACAAGATTCACCCCACAATACCACTCATATGCACTATCACTTTAGAATCTTTGCAAGATTTTTGGGTTCTCAGGCCCGTCACGCTAAGTAAGGAGATCCATACAAAATGTCAGCCATCAGCATGGAGTCCCTCACCTTCAAAGACTTCGTCCCCAAGGGCCAGTTCGAGGTCTACAAGAGCACCCTCCCCGCAGACTCACTGTTGAAGACAAGGTACCGTGAGCTGGTGGCTGCCATCGGGGCCGTCTTCAAGGACCTGAGGACAGGACAGTTCCTCGATAGGGATATCATCTCCAAGCCCACAGTCCCGTCGACATGGAAGAAGCACCTTGTGGGCACAGTGTACATTCTGGATGTGGCACCATGGTGGTACCCTTCGGACCTGACTGAGGCCCTTGCTCCTTCAGTGCACTGCCGGTACATCGCGGACCGCGTCAGATGGGGTGTTGGGGAGATGCGCACTGCCACAAGGCGATTGACCGGGGAAAGTGTGACACAACTGATTGGAAAGGTCTACCTGTCAGACTCTGGGATGCCTCCGATGTTTGTGATTTCCGAGGCGGACTATGAGGCGCGGAAAAGGCGAGTCACGGATCAGACGACTCGAAGACACGCAGGCAAGGCCTAATCACGGCGGGAGAAATGGCCAAGGCCATGGCGTTGGATGACCAAGTCGACAAGGTCATCAGCTCCCTCAAACGCAAGCGGGGCTTGAAGGAAGATGAGGCTTCGTCGTCCAATGGAGCAGCACGATGACGTCAGCATCAAGCATCCCTCTGAGCAGCACGCTCTGAGTATTGTCCCAAAATATCAATGGGTTTCAAACAAAAATAACCATGAGAAAGCGTACGTTAAAGCGCATAGTGGCCCTAGGGTCACTGCTGCGGTCCCTGGAGGTGGACTTCTTCGCCATCCAAGAGCCTCACTTCGTCACGGTGGAGGACCGTCAAGCAGGCATGCAGTGCTTGTCAAAGTACGGGTATGGCTTGGACGGACCACTTCATGAAGAAGGAAGGGGAGGAGTGGCACTGGCGTGGAAAACATCCAAGTGGACACTGCAGTCAATGAAGTTCTTGTCTCCCAGGGCGCTGAAAGCCTCACTGTCAAGTGGTCCACTGGAGATCACCATAGTTGTGGTCCACTTCCACCACAAGCACACGCGCCGACAGTCGCAATGGAAAGACATCGCCAAGGAGTTACATGGACCAAACCTGATTTTATGTGCTGATCACAATAGTTTAGTTGTAAAACACAGGGACGCTTTCGCGCCCCCGGAGTTTGAGCATGACACGTCCTTACGTGCGAGAGACCAGGAGATAACGACCTTGGCGAAAGCGGGTCTGCAGGATGTTTGTGTGGACATTCAGTGTCCAACCCTGACGGACATCAAGGACAAGGAAGCATCGTGTCCGACAGGCTTCACATACGGCTACCCCCGAGAAGGAGAGCGACTCGACCCGCAGAGGCTACGCCGTATTGACCGCATCCACACAACATCCGAATTGCTGAGCCTGGCTACTAGCGTGTACCCCATGTTTGCTGCCAACTCAGACCACAAGGCGATCCTGGCTGAATTCAAACCCCCGTCTTTCGACACAGAGGACACAGTCCCCAGATTCTACTGCCCAGAGACCATCCTTCAAGACCCGGAGGCAATGGAAGATCTGGAGACCTCTCTCAAGTCTATCAAGTCAACAGGGGATCAATGGTGGGAGGAAGCACTGAGCTGCATCCAAAAGAAGGCGATCAACCATCAAAGGGAGCATAAACACAAAAAGCAGTCGGTAGAGCTACAAGCCCTACGGTTCCTGCGTGGCTCCACGAGAGACTCTGTCGCACCAGCGGTCTACCAATTTCTATCATCACTGGGGATTGCAGCAACAGATGCGGCAACAGCCTACACCCTCCTGATGGGGGTGTATGAAAAGGCTCAGCGTGACAGAACGGACGTCCAAGCTCAAGGGGGCGATCACGACCGGGGAAACTTTAGGAGATCTGAGAACGCAAAGGAACGAATTGTATCGGTTAATGCGGGAGTTGCAGGAGCGAAAGAAACTTCAACAGCTGGTATCCAGGACAGGCTCAGCGATACGGGGGGCAAAGGCGGTGGCAAAAGAGCTGGTGGACCATTGGGACAAAGTGTCCACCCCGACGGGATCCACTGAAGAAGATTGTGTAGCCTATCTGAAGTTGTTAGGAGTGGAACAGCGGCTGCGCAAGGCAGGTCGACTCCTTTTCAAGCAACTATCCCTGGGCATAGTTCATGAAGGCCTTAAGAGGCTGAACAGCAACAGTTCCCCTGGATTGGATGGCTTCTCGGCAAAATTCTTCAAGAGGTTCTCGGGCATCTTCGAACCGCAAATGTATGACTCAATGAAACGCTTCCTCGAAGTGGGCAAAATGCCGGAGACATGGACCTCGGGAGTGGTGACAATGATCCCCAAGACGAAGGCGATGCAGACACCAGATTCGCTCCGACCAATTGCACTGCAAACTACAAGGCAGAAGTGGCTCACCAACATCCTCCTGATCCAGTTAGAGGATGTACTCCTCCACTGTATCCCGTCACACCAACCAGGTTTCCTTCGACACAGAAGCATACTCCAGCATGTCTATGGGCCACGGGCACTCTGGGATGGCTTAAGTGAAGGAGCGGCGGTATCAGTAGACTTCAAAAATGCTTTCCCCACGATGTCTCACGAGATGGTGTCGGCAGCACTGGGTCTAATGTGCATACCATTCTTGTATATCCGTCTGATTCTACACCTTTTGCGAGCTCCGTATCTATACTCCGTTGGAAAAGGATACGTCCCAAGTGTTTACCACCACCCGAGGGCAGGCACACGCCAGGGGGATCCACTCTCCCCGGCGCTGTTCTCCCTGGTGGCATCTTTGGTGATTTTCCCACTAAAAGACCTGGGTCCAGAACTGACTATCATGATGTATGCAGACGACCTCATCATTTTCTTTGATGGAAGAGCCAACCCACAGCTGTTGAAGAGGGTATGGGAAGTGGTTTCACGTTTTGGACAGTTCTCGGGGTTGAAGGTCAACCTGAACAAAACGGCAGCGATAGTTCGCAACTGTGGGGGAATGGAGTGGGCGAGGTGCTTTCGGGACATTGGAGTGGATGTCAAAAACTTCGTCAAGTATTTGGGTGTGCGCTTGGGGAATATTCGGCACCAACAAGACGACCAAGGATGGGGGCTGACGATAGAGCAGGCCTTCGCACCAGCGCTGCAAGAGGCCTTCCGTCGCGCAAGGGTGATATCCACACTGCAACTGTCCATGAACGAACGTGCATTCATGCTGACATCATGGATTCTGCCGGTTGTGGCATGGGTATCCAAGGCATACTACGCCCCAGTCTCGGTGATCAGACAACTGAAGTTGGTGTACCAACAGCTGCGGAATCACCCTACCAATCCTCTCACCACCAAGAACGCAAGGGGGACTGGCACTACCAGAGCCAGAGCTGTTTCTTATGCACCAGGCAGCGGCTCCGTTCGTCAGCCTGTTGGGAGAGCCTCACAAATTCCCTGGCAAGGCAGTGGAGACCTTCTATGCATGGGCAACAGCCATAGGGTTCACACCATCCAAGGACAACCTTCCATATATTCAACTGGGCATGGTCCGAACGGCAGATCTCACATTTCTGGGATGGTCGGCAAAGGCACACTCCAACATTCAGCGAGTGGCCCCGCAGGTGGCCCCCCCGGCAAACCGGGACCGCCTGCCGTCGTGGCACTCTGTGTATTTCCGAAATGAGTTCCGCTGCTCCTACTACAACACAAAATTGATCCGGCAGGGGGTGCTGACGTGGGGTCAATTCCAAACCTTTGAGGACGCAAGATCGTTCAATGCACTGCCTCGGACATGGAAAGGGGTCTACAATCATGGCGGACGACTCCTCAACAAAGTCCCGTCACAAGCGGGGTTTGATACCCCCGCAGTCCATACCCAAAACTGGACCAGGGCATGGCTGCTCCAGTTCTACGGCTCTCAGCCAGGGGTCCGCGACCCGCAAACACCGGAGGTATGGGAACAGTTGGCACAGGCACAGCTACCACCGAGGGCTCAGGACTTTGCGCGAAAGGCGCTGTGGCACAAACTGACCGTACATGCAAGAGTCTACAAGAGATCAGGCACGGACAAGTGCCCGGTGTGCTCACAAAAGGAGACGGTTAAACACGCGATGGTTGAATGCCCTATGTTCAAAGCGGCGGCGGCGGTTATACAGCACTACTATGGCCAGGTGGAAACTGATAACGGGACATCCACAGTTCGAGACATGATGGAGTCCGACGACCAAGAATGGTTACTGAAAACAAACCAAGGCTGGGCGATGTGGTCAGCAAGAAGTGCCCACTGGCGGTACCGATGCGAAGTCAAGGCAGGAGCGTCGCCGGTGTTCACGTCATACCTAACAACATGGCTAAGGGAGCTATGTGACTGGGTGGGATTTTACACAGGGGAGCGCAGGGAACAATGGAAAGGCTTTCAAAAATCACTGGAACAACTTCGAGACACCGGAGTGCAGCCGCGACAAGGGGAAGTGCAAGTACATGTGCGATTGAATGCATGGTGGCAAACACACACGGAGTGCTTCACCCAAGAGAAATCAGCCGACAATCATAGTTGGCAAAGGGCAACGGAATCACGTCCGAAGCGCCCGAGGCAGGCAGGCCCAGGAGTGCTACAAGGAGTGCAAGATTTGATTGCAGAACTGGTGGAGAAGGGCTACATGATAGTGTACACAGACGGATCGTCGAAGCGACTGAGCCACAAGGACATGCGCAAGGCCGGGGGATTTGGCGTGTTCGCGGCGGAAGACGACCAAGGACCAGAGGTGCGCTTCTGTGGCTACGTACCAACACATCACAGGCAAACAAACAACGGAGCAGAGCTTTGGGCTGCCGTGGAAGCCTTACAGGGATTCCGGGTGCCAAAACTGGCAATCCTCACCGACTCGCAATACCTGCAGCTGGGAGCGACTGGCAGGGCCCAACACTGGAAGTCAAAGGGATGGACAACCACATCTGGAAAACTGCAAGTCCACGTCCCAGTCTGGGAAATGCTGCTCCAGGAAATGGCGACGCCGGGAAGAGAAGTCAGGTGGGAACATGTCCCAGCACATGTCAACGTGCAGGGAAATGAGGTGGCGAATGGACTGGCCATAGAAGGCATGTGTTCAAGCCCACATTGGTCACAACATGTTGCACCAAATTCATCATCAGGGACAGAGTCCACGGTAGGCTTGAGGGGAGGGTCGGGATCAGAGTCAGAGGGCACCAGGGCACTTTGGTCATCGTTGGGGATGGTACCCATGGACAGTGATCAACTGACAGGGGAAGCATCCGGGGAGCCGGCACCACGTGAGATGGGACCATACACCCCAAGCAGTACAGAAAGTGAGGAAATGAGGACAGGACACACACACCAGGGACTGCTGTCGAGTGCACTGTCTGCAGCGGACACACTGTCCTTCAGCACTGATGTGAGTGACACCAGGCGGCAGCGCAAGAAGCGGAGGCTCAGGAAACGCAGGAACCCAGGACAGGGTCGATAATGACAGAGCCAGTAGCCCTTTTACAATGGTGCTGTCAGAGGTTCCAAGCACAACAATGCATGTCGGATAAATCTGTGTTCTGACGCAGAGTTTGCATCACATGAGCTGCGTTTTGTCGCACTGAGCAGCAACACGCAAAGGAGAACTCCAAGCAGCTGAACGCCGCGTCCTGTCGCGAACAGGCACCCAGGCGTCATGCCGTCTGGAAAGACGCAGCAGGAGAAGGGATCACAACAGCAGCGGTATGGCCCATACACACACATCCAGCTAACCCCAAAGAAGGTCAAGCCGCAGCAAGAACGCCAGCGTTTCAAAGTGCAAGCACTGAGTCAGCTGGACGCCATTGCGAACGAAGGACTGCAAGCAGCTGAAGCAGAGCTGACCACAATGGCCTGGGCCCGCAACCAGCAGATCTAGCTTCGACTGGACCAACCACATGACACCAGGATGCAATGTGAGATTGTGGACAACCATGGGGAACCACTGCTAATGAGCAATCAGGAGCTCTACTCGGTGATGGTCCAGATCAACTGGACCCTGAAGTCCCAGGCTCTGGCGAACATGCAGGTCCAGTGGCGACCCAAAAGTGCAGGCAAGTGGCACCCGTTCCAGTGGGAGGCGATCCTCCACTGTCCGACGGCAGAAGGACACGGAGCGGTGCCCTCCTCGGTGAGCAGAACTGGAGATTGCATGCATGTGTGGCTGGCAGGCCGAGCGGACCTCTTGCGGTTGTTCCAAAGAACGCTCTTCAGGCAGGCGGACCCGGTACCCGGGGACGCTGTGCGGTTCCTCTACACGCTGCTGAACACACCCCCATGCGAAAGAAGATACGCATGACAGGGGATGACACAAAGGAGAAGAAGAATGGAGCGCATGGTGCAGATACCCTATCGTCGTGGCTCAGTGGATACACCACACCTCTTCTGTCCCGTGGAGGATGGTTCGAACCCCGGGGGGGATAGAGATGCACCGAACAACCCGAACCCCTTTTTTGAGCGCGAGAGAGAGAGAGAGAAAGAGGGAGAGAGAGAGGGAGGGTAGAGCACAGTGGGAGAGCACAGTGGGAAAGGAACAGAGAGGAGCAACAGGAGAGACAGAGCAGGGGAGAGCAAGAGAGAATGGGAGGGAGAGAGTAGGAGAGAGACCCACAGGGCAAGAGACCGGGGCTAACCGGCGCAAAGGGAGGGTGGTGGGTTCGAGCTGACCAGGGTGGCTTCGAGCTGACCAAGGTAAATGGGACACCACGGCAGCACGGAACAGTCAAGAAATGAAAAAGCAGGGCGCCGTAGCGCCCCTGAGCCACAGGCTCGACACGTCGTCACGTGTTGAACAGCTGAAGCATGCCTGGGGCTGCGAGAGTGCGGCCCACGTAAGACAGCTGGAAGACAGCGGGCAAGAAAAAGCAAACAGCATGCGCATGAATGTGCACGCATGGTGTGGTACTGAAAAGGTATGCGCCACACACAGTACAGCAATGATCTGTTGAGGTGACCGGCAGCCGGAACTTTTGTTGAAATGTTGAGACGCCTTTGCGCCGCCAAAGGCGCCTTTGCGCCCCCGAGGATCGGGTACGACATGTCCTCACGTACCACAGAGCAAGTGCATGACAGGGGCACGACCTGCAGGGCAAGGGTTAGAGACTAACCGGCACTGTGGGAGGGTGGTGGGTGCGAGCTTACCTCAGAGTCCACAGGACCGAAGCCAAAGCACAGTCAGCAGCCACCTGGTGTGGTACAGAACTGGACTGCGCTGCAGTGCAGCAAGGAAAACACTGAACAATGTGGTTATGACCATGCGCCTGTGACATGGGGGCGTATGCGAGCCCAGTTTCCGTTGCCTCATGGCCGCAGACCACTTGGCGAGAGCGGCAGTGGAAATCATGCACCGCATCAGAGAGCGGGGGTGGACCACGACAAATGGCTGCAGGACCTCAAGGTGGCCTCTGGCTGGGAAGAAGATCCACTCAAACTCCTCCACGCCATTGCTGGCTATGAGAGCTGCCGTCGATGCACAATTGAGGTCCAGACAGGGGAGTTCAAGGCGAAAAAGGAGACGGGCTCAGCGACGAGATCAGGGCTCGCATCAAGTCGTTTCTGGAGTCGCAGTGGAGCACTTTTGAGAAGCTCTGCTCCAGTGCCGAAATCGCGAAAGCGGGAATGGAGGTGGCACAGCTGGCAGCCAAGCACCGCCTGGCCATCCGAGAGTTTGCTGAGGGCATCCCGGAGACCCGAAAGCCAGAAGACCCCGAATTTGTGCTCAAGGCAATGGGAGCACTGGCCCTCTTCGACAACTTCAAGTGGATCATCATCCGGGAAGGCCACAAGCTGAACCTGGTATCGGCAGATGCATCAGATGTGGGGAAGCCAGACGCATCTTCAGACCCGGAGGAGCAGGAGATCTCAAAACAGATGGAGGCGCTCAAAGTGAGACTGGAGCACAAGCGGAGAGCAAAAATTGTGAGACCCCTGACCCCTGCAGCTCGGACGAGTTTGTTGAGGCCCCTGGAAATGCCAAATGGATGCGTGAGACGACGGCTTCAGTGAAGAAATTCCTGGAGTCCAACGAGGAGGACAAAGGGGAGACGCTGGCAAAGGAGCTGTGGGAGGTGATGCTGGTCTCCAAGGACAACTATAAAGAGAAGTACCCCAGCGGGGGCCACAGTGTGACTGGTGGCTCACATAAGGGCACCGGGAAGCAACCATAATCCCGGGTTACGGCGAGGTCTGCCAAGGAGTTGGAACGATTGGGAGCCCGCACATGGATTGAAGCGACCCGCAAAGGGAGATTCAGGTTCGCGGAGTTGGAGAACATCACCTACTACTGCACTGCGAGAGGCGACAACGCATATGACGCGGCGAAGGGCCCCCCGGGGCCTTGTGGAGAATGTGGAGACAGCCACTGGATATGGGACTGCGAGAACTGACTTCCCCCGGAAGGGGGGGGAGGGGGGGGCATGGCGGAGGATAGCCCAAACAGGTTCCTTTGGCATGAAGGAGAAGTGGAAGGGGAGAGTGAAGACGACGAGATCCCCAGGGAATGGCCGGCATACCGACGGGCATATGCCGCATTGTGTCGAGCCCAGGCGGACAGCAAGGATGGGGTCCTGGGAAGCAACTGGCAAGTCCTCGCAAACTCCTGTAGCACGACATCCTTGCGCACGTACAAGACACGAATGCGACGACTCCGACAGACGCATATGGCCCGGCCGGAGTGGGGACCATACAAGGTCGTGGATTCAGTCGTGTGTGATGCCATTCGAGAGGGAAAAGGCAGCAGTTCGGTCAAAACAATCCTCAATGCGGCGGCCATGGCATTCACCATGGGGGTGGTAAGCGAGCCGGTCCCAAAACGGCTGTGGAAGGCATTCAAGGCAGCACAGCGACTGGAAGAGAAGTCAACACAGGAGTAGGGCAGCTTTGAGGCTCTGCAGATCACGGCACAGCAAGGCGGATTCAGAGCTGGAGTGGTGTGTGGTGGGACTCGCGGTACTTTCAACGCTGCTGGGCCTCAGAGTCGGCGAGGCGGCCAGCATCAGCTTCCACAGGCTGGGGGTTTTGGCAGGAACGGCGGAGTTCTATGACCGCAAAGTCCATAGGGCTTGGATTACCCGTACGGTTTCAGGAGTGGCCCTCAAATGGTTGCAGTTCTGCGCCTGGATTGCACAAAGATGCTGGGACCTCGACAAGTTCCAGCGACTGGTCTTTGAGGACAAACTGCAGAATGTCATGGCGACCCTTTTGCGTGGATCCAAGTCAAAGGACCTCAGGTGGCATGCATGGCGACGCCTGGGCCCAGCGACCATGTACAAGGCTGGAGGCAAGATCCCTAGCATCAAGGCGTGGTTCCGGTGGAGGAGCACAAGAACGGCAATGGCCTACATCAACTGCCCGCACCCAGGGCGCATCCGGCACCCGTTCACAACGCCTACCCCCCCCAGTTACCTCAAGGGGAGGCCATGGATTGCGGGAACGGCAACCAGGCGGTGTACGGAGTTCTGGGCCCCTGAGGCCTACGATATCCCTGAGGGGAACGCCCCAGAGAGCGACTCTGGAGATTCCACGTGCTCTGGGTCATCCTCAGATAGCCCCTCACCTCGGAAGGCCGATGGCAGGAGGGGAAAGAGGAGACGCAGCGCGTGAGGAGGCGGCCGGCCAGACGGCCTGTGGGGCAGGGGGTGGGGGGTGGGAAATCGAGACAGGCATCACCCGGCAACGAGGTGGGCAGGCAGCACAAGCCGCGAAGGTTAAAATATCTCATGGGAGTTGGAGGAGGACGTACGGCAGGAGCGTGGGTCACATATAGGCGGGCGCGGGCATGTGCGTGGTCGGCTTCGAGATGGGTCCAGCGGGTCTCGGAAATCCCGCGGAATGAGTTTTTTCGGGCCGCGCTTGTGGTGATCCTCCGAGCGCGGGAGCGCCTCAGAGATGTGGACGGTGGGCAGGCACACCTGGAAACGATCCTGCGCCACATGGGAGATCTGCATGAGCTCAACTGGGACTTGCTGGGTCAGGACTACGACGGGTATGATGGGGATGGCCCGTCGGGAGGTACCTCAGAAAGAATGATTGCTGCGGGCCTTGAAGAGAAGGGCAGCCTGGACATCCCGTTAGATGTGTGGAACGCGAACATCCCAACGCACCTCATCTGGGATATACGGAGTTGGAAGTCGGGGCCAGATTGTGGGAGATTCGATGTATGGCAGCCGTCGTTGCACACCAGGCGCATGATTGGAGTGCCGGTGGACGATGGGTTCCTGTGCCGGGACCCCACGTGTTTGACTGCCCTTGAGTGGGAGGACCTCACGGACAATGTGTCGGCTTTCGTTAAACCCAAAAATGATGTGAAGTGCTCCTTCATCATTGACATGCGAAATCTAAACGACTGCTCGAAGGTACCGCTGCGCAAGGTCAAGCTTCCGTCGATTCACACGGTCTTTCGCACCATCCAACGGGAGATACACCGTGGAGCACCGTTGTGGGGCATTACCTTGGACATATCCAACTTCTACTGGAGCTTGCAAATCCCAGCTGAACATAGGGGACTGTTTCGCATACAGGGGGCGCACTTCCACTGCCTCCCGTTTGGGTGGAAGTTTTCCCCGGTACTGGCACAGAACACATTGGCAGCGCTGTTGAAGGAGTTCTTTGACAACCACGCAGAGGGGCTCCATATCTACCGTTTCCATTATTCGGATGATGTCCTGATCTTGTCACGTGACAAGGAGTGCATGAAGAGCCTGGGCCATCGGCTGGCGGGTTTCTTGACGGCGAAGGGCCTGCGCATCTCCACAAAATCCTGCCTCGCGCCACATCAGAATGTCCCGTGGCTGGGAAAGATGTTCGACCTGGCCAAAGGGGAGGTGCGGAACACCGACAAAATGCTCACAAAGTGCTTGGGGAATGCCATCAAAACAGCCTGCTCGCCTGTGTCTCCAAAGGTGGCGGAACGGGTCACGGGAAAAATGCAATGGGCATTTGGACCACGAAAAGGGGTCACCCTGTTTCTGCAGGGGTGGCATAGGTTCCGTTGGGGACATCATCGATTTCAGCACCGCCCCAGCCCGGCCCTGATATCGGCACTGTTCTATGCGCTGGCGATATTGTATGTGCCAGCCACGGTTGACCCAATGCCTGGGCATTTTGGCTTTGCGCCGTTCTTGTCAGTGGATGCAGCAAAGACTCCTGGTGGGTACCGCCTGGGTATCTCTGGACGCAATGGAGTCATGCGAACGCGAAAGATCCCGGCGAAGAACCAGCAACAGGCAGAGCTCAGCGGTGTCCTACATGCCTGTAGGTTTGCGGTGACCCAGAAGTGGCACAGGGTCTTGTTGTTTGTGGACAATACAGCAGCCTGCTACAGTGCAGCCAATATGAGGGCGTCGACGAGGGCATGTACGCAGGTGAAGATACTCCGTGCTCTTTGGAACTTGTTGTGGCACACGGGCATGGTCTTGAATGTTATCTGGGTTGATACTGCGCGCATGCCTGCTAATGTTGTATCCCGTTTACCAGACTTGACACCAGCAAGCATCACCAGGGCAAAGGTTGAGGCGGCACATAAGTGGGGTGCGTTGTGCGGGGAGCTGCACCTTGTGCAGAGTTTTGGGTCGGTCCGACTGTAGCAGGGGGGGGGGGGGGGCAATCCTCGCATGAGCGATGGCATGAGTGCCCCCTCTTTCACTGTAGCAGGCCCCGACAACATGTCTGAGTGGGGCGACCATCATGAGGAGGAGTTCCATGACGAGGGAAAAGTGGGGTCGAAGCGCCCACGAGGATCACGGGGCCCGGAGGGCAAGCTGGCGCAAAAGGCGCGCACGCTGCGACCGAGGCCGGAGAGAGCGGAAGGGCACCTCAATGCAGAACAGCTCAGATACCTCCTGGGGGCGATGACCGAACAATCCTTCGAGTTGGTGCTGTGCCGGCCAGTGCCAGAACGGGACCTCCACAACGCCTGGCAGACTTTCTGTGGCTGGATCACGCGCCGCACCAGAGTGCAGTATGCAATGGCACGGGTCGAGCCTACTGAGAAGGGCAAGGACCAAACCCAACGCCACCTTTACCTCGTCCGCCACGAGCTAAGAATGGCACCAGGAGTCAAGCTGACGATGTCCTTCACCCACCATGCCAAAGCAGTGCAAAGAGTCACCCTCAATGGCAAAGCGGACCTCATCAAAGATGTTTTCAAGCTTGTGAAGGACGATCTGGAGCAGAAGGACTCAGACTGAGCGAGACTAGCACGAGGATGACTGTCACTCCTGCACGGACCGTCTATGGCGCTCATGTATCAGAGTAAGTAAGGAGTGGGCTGGAGAGAGGAGGGGAGGGAGGACACGTGGTACAAGCAGAGCAGGACCATACCCGGGGTATATAAAAGAGAGCTCCCCTCGCAAGTGCGCTGGATGAGAGAGCAGAGTGTGAGTCAGTGACAGGCACGCCCATATATGTGGAGCCAGGAGAGCCCAGCATGAGTGGGAGACAGAGATGACCCACGGTGCCCTTCGGGCCTGGCGCGCCAGTGAAGGAGCAAGCATCAGTGTTGGTTTTGTGTACTGTGTATGTGTGAGCTGTACCTGTCAGGAGGTTAGGGGGGAATCAAGGGATTCGCCTTCAGGCGAATCACAGGATTCACCCCATAATACCACTCATATGCACTATCACTTTAGAATCTTTTAAAGATTTTTGGGGCCACCCACCCGCCCGGACACTTACGCACACTTCAGGAACACCATTGATACAATCATGGAGAAGTGTATCACAGATCCACGGCACACGAGTCTACCGCCAGTGAAGGAGCAAGCATCAGTGTTGGTTTTGTGTACTGTGTATGTGTGAGCTGTAACTGTCAGGAGGTGAGGGGGGAATCACTCGTTTGGGATAGCCAATGGTCATACGTATCGGCCCCACCCAACCTATGGTACACGCGTGCGCGGTTGAAAGCAAGGTAGCCATTTCTCATATTCGTCCCCGCGCTGAGCGTTCGGGGCTCCCAAGAGGACAGGGGTGATGTAGCCACTTTGCCCACATGTGGGCCAGGTAGCCATTTCCGTTTTGTTGTCCCCACGCTGAGCGTTGGGGACCCGCAAGACGGCAGGGGTGATGTAGCCACTTTGCCCACATGTGGGCCAGGCAGCCATTTCCATTTTTTCTCCCCGCGCTGAGCGTTGGGCACCCCCAAGACCGCAGGGGTGATGTAGCCACTTTGCCCACATTTGGGCCAGGTGGCCATTTCTGTTTTTTCCCCCCGCGCTGAGTGTTGGGGACCCCCAAGACCGCAGGGGTGATGTAGCCAGTTTGCCCACATGTGCGCCAGGTAGCCACTGCTGATTTTCGTCCCCGTGTGGAGGGTTTCGGGACCCCCAAGACCCCAGGGGTGATGTAGCCACTTTGCTTACATGTGGGCCAGGTAGCCATTTCTGTTTTGGGACCCCTTGCTGACCATTGGGGACCTTCCAGATGGCAAGGGTGATGTAGCCTCTTTGCCCACATGTGGCCCAGGTAGCCATTTCTGTTTTTTGTTCTCGCGTGGAGCGTTGGGGACCTCCAACAGGGTAGCGGTGATGTAGTCAATTTGCCCACATGTGGGCCAAGTTCCATTTCTGTTTGTTGTCCCCTCGCCGAGCGTTTAGGACCCCCAAGACCGCAGGGGTGATGTAGCCACTTTGCCCCCATGTGGGCCAGGCAGCCATTTCCATTTTTTCTCCCCGCGCTGAGCGTTGGGCACCCCCAAAACCGCAGGGGTGATGTAGCCACTTTGCCCACATGTGGGGCAGGTAGCCATTTCTGTTTTTTCCCCCCGCGTTGAGCATTGGGGACCCCCAAGACCGCAGGGGTGATGTAGCCACTTTGCCCACATGTGTGCCAGGTAGCCATTGCTGATTTTTGTCCCCTTGTGGAGGGTTTCGGGACCCCCAAGACCCCAGGGGTGATGTAGCCACTTTGCTTACATGTGGGCCAGGTAGCCATTTCTGTTTTGGGACCCCTTGCTCACCATTGGGGACCTTCGAGATGGCAAGGGTGATGTAGCCTCTTTGCCCACATGCGGCCCAGGTAGCCATTTCTGTTTTTTGTTCTCGCGTGGAGCGTTGGGGACCTCCAACAGGGTAGGGGTGATGTAGTCAATTTGCCCATATGTGGGCCATGTAGCCATTTCTGTTTGTTGTCCCCTCGCCGAGCGTTGAGGACCCCCAAGACGGCAGGGGTGATGTAGCCACTTTGCCCACATCGGGGCCAGGCAGCTATTTCCATTTTTTCTCCCCGCGTTGAGCGTTGGGCACCCCCAAGACCGCAGGGGTGATGTAGCCACCTTGCCCACATTTGGGCCAGGTGGCCATTTCTGTTTTTTTCCCCCGCGTTGAGCGTTGGGGACCCCCAAGACCGCAGGGGTGATGTCGCCAGTTTGCCCACATGTGTGCCAGGTAGCCATTGCTGATTTTCGTCCCCGTGTGGAGGGTTTCGGGACCCCCAAGACCCCAGGGGTGATGTAGCCACTTTGCTTACATGTGGGCCAGGTAGCCATTTCTGTTTTGGGACCCCTTGCTGACCATTGGGGACCTTCGAGACGGCAAGGGTGATGTAGCCTCTTTGCCCACATGTGGCCCAGGTAGCCATTTCTGTTTTTTCTTCTCGCGTGGAGCGTTGGGGACCTCCAACAGGGTAGGGGTGATGTAGTCAATTTGCCCACATGTGGGCCAGGTAGCCATTTCTGTTTGTTGTTCCCTCGCCGAGCGTTTAGGACCCCCAAGACGGCAAGCGTGATGTAGCCATTTTGCCGCCATCGGGGCTAGGTAGCCATTTCTTTTTTTTTGTTTCTCCGCCGAGGATTGGAGACCCCCGAAACGCCAGGGGTGATGTAGCCACTTTGCCCACATGTGGGCTTGTAACCCCTTTATGCCTCTTTTACCAACACCGAGCGTTGGGGACCCCGGAGACGGCAAGGGTGCTGTAGCCACTTGGCCCACATGTGGGCCAGATAGCCATTTCTGTTTTTTGTCCCCGCGCCGAGCGTTGGGGACCCCCGAGACCTCAGAGGTGATGTAGTCACTTTGCCCACATTTGGGCTAGGTAGCCATTTCTGATATTCGTCCCCGCGCTGAGTGTTCGGCTCCCCCGAGACGGCAGGGGTGATGTAGCCACTTTGCCCACGTGTGGGCCACGTAGCCATTTCTGTTTTTTTGTCCCCGCGCTGAGCGTTAGGGACCCCAAGACAGCACGGGTGATGTAGCTACGTGGCCCACATGTGGGCCAGGTAGCCATTTCTACTTTTTGCTGGCGCTGAGCGTTGGGGACCCCCAAGACGGCAAGGGTGATGTAGCCACTTTACCCACATGTGGGCCGGGTTGCCATTTCTTTTTTTTCTCCCCGCGCTGAGTGTTGGGGACCTTTGAGACGTCAGGGGTGATTTAGTCGCTTTGCCCACACGTGGGCCAGGTAGCCATTTCTGTTTTTTGTCCCCGCGTTGAGCGTTGGGGACCTCCAAGACGGTAGGGGTGATGCAGTCAGTTTGCCCACATGTGGGCTAGGTAGCCATTTCTGTTTTTTGTCCCCTCGCCGAGCGTTGAGAACCTCCAAGACGGCAAGCGTGATGCAGCCACTTGGCCCACATGTGGGCTAGGTAGCCATTTCTAGTTTTTTGTTTCTCCGCTGAGGATTGGAGACCCCCGAAACGGCAGGGGTGATGTAGCTACTTGGCCCACATGTGAGGCAGGTAGCCATTTCTAGTTTTTGTCCCCGCACTGAGCATTGGGGACCCCAACATGATAGGGGTGATGTAGCCACTTTGCCCGCATGTGGGCTAGGAAGCCATTTCTAGTTTTTGTCCCCGCGCTTAGCGTTGGAGACCCCCATTACAACAGGGGTGATGTAGCTAGTTTGCCCACATGTAGGCCAGGTAGCCAAATCTGTTTTTTGTCCCCACTCTGATGGTTGGGAACCCCCGAAACGGCAGGGGTGATGTAGCCTAGTTGCCTGCCTGGCGCACATGTGGGAAAACTGGCTACATCACCCTTGCCGTCTCGCGGGTCCCCAATGCTCAGCGTGGGGGCAAAAAAACAGAAATGGCTACCTGGCACACATGGGGGCACAGTGGCTACAACACCCCTACCGTCTCGGGGGTCCGCAACGCTCAGCGTGGCCACAAAAAACAGATATGGCTACCTAGCCGCCATTTCTGTTTTTTGCCCCTGGGCCGTAAGGCCCGCTGTACGCTGTCCGGCCGTGGGGGAGGGGCCACGCGGCCGCCAGCGACACTTAGCTGTAAAGCTGACCCCAATGATTATCCCGCCGGATTATGGCTGCCATACTAATGGCAACGGACGAAGTTCCGGACGAACCGAAGGCACATTTGTGGATGGCAGGTCGGTCCGTACAACGTTATATAGGGGACTTTTTTTTTACTGGCCAGAATCCGGAGATCCGTTTAAAAAATCGCGAAAAATGAAATTTTACGAAATCCGATTTCGACTGCATTTTTGTGAACGGCATCGAAAAACGATCCATATGGCATTTGGAATTTCGAAAAACGGATCCGATTTCGCAGTTTGGCGAAGGGTTCAAGTAGCGAAAAAACGTCAATTTTCGAAAACGCGGGTCATTTGGCGACAAAAATAGCGCCGCGCCTGTGGCTCATCTGGCCCTGATTCAAGCATCATCATCTCCAGACAGCTCCGAGGGTCGCGGAAAAAAAAAATTAGCTCCAAACGACCCGGTGGCGCCGAGATACGGCCGTTTGGGTGAGACCGATTTGGGCGAAAAATCGCATTTTTCCGATCGTGGTCGGTACGGAATTTGGCGGTGCGCGAAGACAACCTTGAGTTACGCGGCTGCCCCCCGACCAAATCGAGGCCCTACTGTTGCCCTTTGATATGTACTATGTGGCTTTGAGCATGTGTTCGTATGGTCATATAACGGGGGGCGTCAAGTGGAGGGTTTTGGAGCATGCTGTCAGCGCTAAAAACAGGGTGCGTTTTTCAGCCATCATGTGTCTCCCTTCAGGTAGTACTGCGAGGAACCCCGGATACACCTTCCCTCAAACCCTTTTTGTCAAGGTCCTTCGTGGTGTGTAGCACGTGTCGGGTTGGTATTTGGGTCCGCGAGGTCATAAAATGCAACCGTTTTATGCGTTGGAGGTTTGACATTTGGCAGTTTTTTTAAGTTGCGCGTTCGCGTATTTTGGGCGGCATTTGGACATGTCGTGGAGTTATGCCTCGAAAAGTAGCTCATTACGATCGTTGAGAGATGTAGAAGAGAATGGCCCGGGGGTGGTATTTGGCAGCTCCAAATGCTCGGCGCAAAAATGACGGCAAAAGGTACCTTTTCGACACCACTGTGAACGACCATTTTGAGAATTTTTGCCGTGACTCTTCAACGAAGCATTCCTGTGATCAGGTATGACTTCATCACGAACCTAAGCGGGTTTGGTTGTGTAGAACAGACCAACAAACTTCAGAATGGGTGGTGGTTTGCTTCGTCAATTGCTATAAATAAGGTATTTTGTAAGTTGGGGGTTTTGCACGTGTGTTGGTAGCAGTGACCCCCCGAAAACCATGGGACGGGGAATGAACCACAGTCCAACAAACCAATGGTTCCTTTAGGCACGAAATGAAAACCAATAGGAGCAGTGGACTGAGGGCTTCAACGATTGTTAGAGTCAAGAAGAAACGGGCGCTTGCAGTTCTTGGAAAAAAATCGATTCGAGGTCAATTTTTGTAACTGTCAATTTTGAACAAAATTGTGCCAATGAAACCTACACCTTTCTACAACCAGAACTGATGTATCCCCAAGCCTTAAGCAATGGAACATGCATCATCTATGTGTTGCTGCGACATGCGTTACAGGTAAATTTTGTTGTGTACCGTTCTTTGTCAGAAGAAGCGCCCAACTTTTTTACGTCGGTGGTTTCAAGGTTGCATCGAAAGCTGCAGCGGTTTTTGGGGTACTTCATGCGTTTCTAGGCTTGGGAAGGAGGAGCATAGCGAGTCCTTCCCAAGCCTAGTCACAAACCTGATGCCATGGATTCTTTTCTTCTTCTTTTTTTTTTTTTTTTGCTTTTCCAGTTGCATTTGCCGTTTATTTGAGAAACAGGTAAAGTTTTGCTGCAATATATATTATGCTTCCTTAGGTTGTATTGTTTTAACAATGGATCACACAAACAGATAAAGATCATAAATGGCTACCTGGCCCACACGTGGCCAAGATGGCTACATTACCGCTGCCGTCTTGGGGGTCCCCAAGGGGGAATCTTTGCACTGCGCGCGCACTGTGCGCTACTTTTAGACTATGTTCCCCCCAAAGAGCCCCCAAGCACACCCCTTGGAAACGCCCTTAGAATTAGGTGACCCAAACTGCTCCAGCTCAAGAAAGTTGCCAACTACCTTCCCTTCACATAACACACATCATGCACAACTGGAAAAGCCATGAACAGGCGTGGGTTGCACCATTTTTAGCGATGGAGGTTGGGTTGGGGCAAACTTGCATGGAACCTGATCCATGAATGCCCTTTCCCTTACGTACATCGTACTCACACAAGCCTTAATCGCGTCCTTGTATCGGATAATCGGACTTGCTTCAATACTTCCACTTCCCAATGGAATCTTTGGCCGTCCGATGTGTGCTTGTCCCCCTGAGTGGAAATGGCTCTTTGCCACTCTGCAAAGATATAATGTAAAGCATAAACACAATCAAGGCAAGAGAGTCGCAAGCGGCATCGCGTGTAGTAAAAAGGGCGGAAATGCTACGTCACCCCTGCATTCTCGGGGATCCCCAAACAAAGGGGGACAAAATCAGAAGTCAAAACCTCCGCTAGGGGTCACCATGATGCCCCTAGGTGTCCCTAGTATCTCAAAGTATGGGTCTCTAGTACGGCCAGAGACCCAAATAGTTGCACTGCGCGCCCACTGCGCTTAAGGCTCGCCCCAACGCTCACTGCGGGGACAAAAACCAGAAATGGCTACGTGGCCCACGTAAAGTGGCTATATCACCCCAGCCAACCCCTGCAATATTCCGCAATCCCATTCCAGCACCTGCACCAGCGGCTGCCACCGTCGATTTTTCTGTCCAAACTTCGTGCAATTCGAATTCAAACTCAAAGGTAACATCCAGCACGCATGCATCCTCCCATCAGTGCACTCAAGTCTCGAAGCCAGGCTACCAGCACCGGTAGCAAGGTCAACCCAACCCCCACCCCTGAGGGAGGGATTGTCAGGTGTCTGCAGCCCTAACCGGCCCCAACCTGTGCTTGACCTCCTTCCCCCCGCAATTGACCCTCATGTGTGGTAACCCGCTGCCCCTGGCCCTGTGTTACATTCCCACATCGGTGGTGGTGAGCACCCCCCAAACTTCATTGTCATGGGAATGCCTGAATGTGAAGCATGCACGCGCCGGCATGGCAGGGACGCCAAGGCAGAAGCACCACTTGTGAGCAGAAGGACTACCGTCCCACTCTCACCGACCAAAAACGCTTTCCCCCACCACCCAGACAATTTCCTCCTCAGCTTGATGTTTGCTGTCTCCTCACTCTCCGCCCTGGACCCTGAAACTCAAAGGGGTTGTACGACCAGCCACACCAGCTCGGCGGTGGGGTGTGTGAGATAGAGATGCGAGTACACCCGCCACTAACGTCCACCACCAGAAACGTGATCATCCGGCACTGGGTCCTGGTAAGTCGCGTACCAGACGGCTTTAGTGCCAACTGAGTGCTATGCGTAAAGGGGGGGGGGGATACCGCATTGTGTGCCCTGGCTGATTCGGCAGTAGGTCCAGCGTCGGTGGGCTGGGGAGTCCACCGGGGGAGGGGGGGTGCACTAAAGTTGGTCTGGTGTAATTCGAACCATGTGTCCGGCATTTCAGTACCTGCGTATGGGCAATACGGCAGCCCTGACAACACACAGACAACACACCAAGATTTTTTGACTTATTGTCAAGTGAAAACACTACACCCCATCCTCACCAAATTGCACCCTCAACCCCTTCGGGACGCGACATGCGACCCTGATTTTGTCTCTTCATTTTTTTTCCCGAGGGTGAGTGCGAGTCAACGCTCATCACTATTACTAATAGTATTGATGGATACCCGCGGGTGATCTTAGTGCCTCCGGTTCTTCCCTTAGGTGTTGGGGATGAAGAGGGGCCCCAAAATTGGGGCTGGTACCATTATCCTTTCCCCTTGTTTTTAGAGGCTAAATGCGAATCCGAAGCCAGTGACGCACACTCATGTTTGTTGTTTCTAGGGTTTTCCTACCATGAGGAAAAGAGTATCATGCTTGCTATTGGTGTTGCAAGCGCTGTACTGGGCAGCTGCAAGTGTCCAGAATGATTTGAATATCCCGGTTTTCTGGATCAACCAAGATGGCGCCGACGCTCGACGATCGAGCATGAAACAATTCCTCCAGGGAACGACAAACACCCGCATCCCTGCTGTGGGGCGCAGTGACATCAAGGCTGTGCAAGGGCAGGTGCCTGGGTTCACCAACCGCACACTGTTGGGCAGCTGCTCCTCGGAGGGGTGTTGGAAGGAGCACCAGAAGGGCTTCGTGTCTGAAACAGAGGCAGCCATCACCTACTCCCATTTGACTGCCGTGGCCACAGCATATGAGCAGGGGTGTGAGCTGGCTCTCATCATGGAGGACGACCTGCAGTTTAGCAACGCCAACAAAACATGGCCACACATAATGGCGGAAATACACGATTTGGCGGCAATGGCCCCAAGCGATTGGAAGGTTTTGCAGTTGATGGTCAGTAATGCTGCTGTGGTGCGGTGGCTCGGCGAAGTGGACGATCTGTTTGTGCCGTGGACATGGTACCATTATGCCGCCATGGTGTACCTCATCAATCGCCAGGGCCTTGCTGAGCTGATGCAGACCTTCTACCTCAAAGATATCGTCCTGCCTACCGCAGCACATCTCCGTGTGTTCACCCTCCCAACACGGCGCTTCGTTGCGGATGAATTGCTGTTCCATCACACCAAGTCGTACACCAGCACCCGCTTTTTGTTCAACTTCGCCACCACGTCGTCCAGCTCGTCCCACCAAGACAAACGTATTGTGTCGCAGACCGTGTTGGCAAGTACGGAGTCCATCCTTCGGAATAGAATGCGCCCGCTGGTCCCCACACACCAGCAACACATTGGCACGGATGTCCTGGTGCTGACCGTCCTTCGATCAAGTCCCACGGAAGCCACGCCCGTTTTGACAGGGAACCTGCGGTACTTGGCCCATATTCCACAGGTGAGCTGGCTCTATCACATTGTCCTAGGACCTGCGGAGACAGAAAGTTCATGGGCCCCCACAATTGGACAAGCAAAGGCACTGGTGGGCGATCGCGTGCAGTTCGCCGTCACGCGTCTCGACACCCACCAACGGGACATCTCCGACTGGGCTCTATTCCATAAGGCCTCGCGGCTCTTCAGCCTGTACGAGTACGTCTTCCTTCTGGGGTCTGCAGTGGACGTCACGGGGTTTCCGGTCGGAGAGTTCTTCCACCGCCTCCGGCATGACCTGGGCACCGCCCCTGTGATCACCGGGGCTCCGCTCCACACGGACGGGGGTCGATGTCCGGTATCGGAGCCTGTGTACGACTCCGCGTGGTGGTTCGTGGACCATCCACAGCCAGCCTCCACGATGCTCACCGACTGGGCGCACCCGCATCTGGCCGTTGTCAACGGCGAGTTCTTCACGTGGTTTTTGCAGCGGCTTTTCGCGGGGCCAAATGATGCGAACGTGCACAACGCCAGCGACGACACCGGACCAGCCGCCCTGTGGTGCGGGGCAGCTCAGGATTTTGCCCCCGGAAACGTGTCGTGCGCGCTGATCCCTCTGCCCGCGGTCTGCAAGGCCCAGGGCAGCCCCTCCACCCACACGAGCAGCGCCACGGCGCACCGCAGGCTTACGGCGTACTACGCCCGCCGCTTTCCCCGGTGGTGGGAGCACAGCCGCCCCTTTCGGATGGCCTTCAACGGCCCCCAGGGGCGCCGCCTGTCCCCGACAGACTGGAGGAGCCCGGTGCCCGGACTGTCCCACGCGCCCCGGGACCCCCTGCGGGTCTCCGTCATGATTGTCACCTTCGACCGCCCCGAGTTCCTGGGCCTAGCCCTCGACAACATCCTCCAACAGGACTACCCTGTCCATGAGGTCGTGATCGTGGACGACAGCCCTGAGGCACTGCCCCGCGATTTGCCCCCGTTGGGCCTGGACCAAGTGAAGTACATCCACCTCCCAGCCCGAACGACCATTGGTGCAAAGCGCAACGTCGCGTGCGCCGCGGCCACGGGGGACGTCTTGGTTCATTGGGACGATGACGATTATTTCCATTCGAGCCGGCTCCGGGTGCAGGTGGCTCCCCTCCAAGAGGGGCTCGCCAACGTCACGGTGCTCACCATGACCCACGTCCTCGTGCTGCCGAAGGCCGCGTTCTACACCGCCGTGCAGTTCGGCCCCCACTATGGCACGTTGGCGTACCGCCGGTCGGTGTGGCAGGTGGGGGACCTGCAGTTCCACAACGTCAGCTTTGCGGAGGACGCCATGTTCCTGCTGCACGCCCTCGGGCAGTGCCACGCCGTGCTGACCCTCCCAAGCCCCGTGGCGGTCTACGCAAGGCACGGGGCCAACGCCCTGTCGTGGCCCGAGCACATCTACGCGGAGGAGGGGCCCATGGCGGGGTCGTCCCGGCCGCCGTGGTTCCCGGAGTCGGTCCTGGACCGCTATATGGCCGCAGCGGAGGTCCCCCCCCCCCCACATCCCTTTGCCCATGTTCCCGTGTCCCTGTTCGGCTTTCACAGGGATGTCCCACTTTACCCGTGTGGAAACCGGGGGGTTGAGGGCGGAGGCAGACATGCCACACGATGCCACATCTCCATCCCCCCTCGAGCATGATGCCCGTAGAACAGGATGCCCCAGGGCCAGATATTTCTCCACGGGCACATTCTTGTGCGGGCATCCTGCTTCAGGGTCATGGCACATCCTTGTTTGGTTGTGTGCTCTCCGAGAGGGCTGCTTACACCCAGTGTAGCACATGTGCCTGTTGCATCTGCTGGCCAACAATGACAAGCTTAACATTCTGTTATTCCTACTCTCTGAAATGGGATGCTGTCCAGCTTTGTCATAGGACACTATAGCAGAGGGCCAGAGAGTTTCACCAAGTCACCAAGTGTCACACATCAGCAGTGTACTGTAGTTGTAAGCAGTCTGCCTGTGGTGTTGCTCGTCCAGTGCGCCCAACTGAGACGCCAATGCATGCTTCTTGGAAGGGGGGGGGGGATATGCACAGCGCTATACGCCTTCTCAGTCCACCCAGCCTGCCCACCCACTGTGCCGAGCATGCCCCAGGCACCCCTCAAGAGAGGGTCCCCAAAGAAGCCTTGTGGGGATCAGGGTTGCAATTGTGGCAGTGTGGCAGTTGTTGTGGTGGGGTTTTGGGGGGGCGGGAATGGTGGCCTCCTTTCCCCTTTCTGCCCCCTGCCTCCTCCCTGTCCCCAAGTGCTCCCTTGCTCTGAGTCATCCCACCTGCACAAGTCTCTGCCCTTCCTCCCTTTTCTTGCGACGCCGGTCAGTCGGTCGGTGGGTCCCACAAAAAAAATACCCTTTCACGTTCTGTTGAAAGGGTTGTTTTGCCTTGTATTCACTGTGCATAAAACCTGTGTCTTAGTGAAATTTTGATTCTTGACTGAGGTGACTTTCCGAGTTAGCCCAACCACCCGCCCAGGTTTGGGGCTTCGCACTGGCTGGGCCCGCCGGATTTAACCGGACTTGGGTTCGGCTGACCTACCGGCTCGGCGGACTTATCGGCTCAACGGACCTTCGGCCGGCCGATCGGCCGGACTTTCGGCCCGCCGACTCGGCCGGCCGAAGGTACGGTTTAATCTGCCCCCCCCCCCCCCCCTTGTACTATAGGCGGTCTGTGGCCACCGCAGGAGTCATCTTATTGAAGGGGCCACAGGCAAGGCGGTACACACAGAAGGCGGTGCACACACAAGGCGGAACACACAAAAGGCGGTCTGTGGCCACCGCAGGAGTCTTGTTATTGAAGGGGCCACAGGCAAGGCGGTACACACAGAAGGCGGTGCACACACAAGGCGGAACACACAAAAGGCGGTCTGTGGCCACCGCAGGAGTCTTGTTATTGAAGGGGCCACAGGCAAGGCGGTACACACAGAAGGCGGTGCACACACAAGGCGGAACACACAAAAGGCGGCCCCCCCCCCCCTTGTACTATAGGCGGTCTGTGGCCACCGCAGGAGTCATCTTATTGAAGGGGCCACAGGCAAGGCGGTACACACAGAAGGCGGTGCACACACAAGGCGGAACACACAAAAGGCGGTCTGTGGCCACCGCAGGAGTCTTGTTATTGAAGGGGCCACAGGCAAGGCGGTACACACAGAAGGCGGTGCACACACAAGGCGGAACACACAAAAGGCGGTCTGTGGCCACCGCAGGAGTCTTGTTATTGAAGGGGCCACAGGCAAGGCGGTACACACAGAAGGCGGTGCACACACAAGGCGGAACACACAAAAGGCGGTCTGTGGCCACCGCAGGAGTCTTGTTATTTAAGGGGCCACAGGCAAGGCGGTACACACAGAAGGCGGTGCACACACAAGGCGGTGCACACAAAAGGCGGTCTGTGGCCACCGCAGGAGTCATCTTATTGAAGGGGCCACAGGCAAGGCCGTACACACAGAAGGCGGTGCACACAACAGGCGGTCTGTGGCCACCGCAGGAGTCATGTTATGTAAGGGGCCACAGGCAAGGCGGTACACACAGAAGGCGGTGCACACACAAGGCGGAACACACAAAAGGCGGTCTATGGCCACCGCAGGAGTCATGTTATTGAAGGGGCCACAGGCAAGGCGGTACACACAGAAGGCGGTGCACACACAAGGCGGAACACACAAAAGGCGGTCTGTGGCCACCGCAGGAGTCATGTTATGTAAGGGGCCACAGGCAAGGCGGTACACACAGAAGGCGGTGCACACACAAGGCGGAACACACAAAAGGCGGTCTGTGGCCACCGCAGGAGTCTTGTTATTTAAGGGGCCACAGGCAAGGCGGTACACACAGAAGGCGGTGCACACACAAGGCGGTGCACACAAAAGGCGGTCTGTGGCCACCGCAGGAGTCATCTTATTGAAGGGGCCACAGGCAAGGCCGTACACACAGAAGGCGGTGCACACAACAGGCGGTCTGTGGCCACCGCAGGAGTCATGTTATGTAAGGGGCCACAGGCAAGGCGGTACACACAGAAGGCGGTGCACACACAAGGCGGAACACACAAAAGGCGGTCTGTGGCCACCGCAGGAGTCATGTTATTGAAGGGGCCACAGGCAAGGCGGTACACACAGAAGGCGGTGCACACACAAGGCGGAACACACAAAAGGCGGTCTGTGGCCACCGCAGGAGTCTTGTTATTTAAGGGGCCACAGGCAAGGCGGTTCACACAGAAGGCGGTGCACACACAAGGCGGTGCACACAAAAGGTGTTGTGTGGCCACCGCAGGAGTCATCTTATTGAAAGGGCCACAGGCAAGGCCGTACACACAGAAGGCGGTGCACACACAAGGCGGTCCGTGGCCACCGCAGGAGTCATGTTATTGAAGGGGCCACAGGCAAGGCGGTACACACAGAAGGCGGTGCACACACAAGGCGGAACACACAAAAGGCGGTCTGTGGCCACCGCAGGAGTCTTGTTATTTAAGGGGCCACAGGCAAGGCGGTACACACAGAAGGCGGTGCACACACAAGGCGGAACACACAAAAGGCGGTATGTGGCCACCGCAGGAGTCTTGTTATTTAAGGGGCCACAGGCAAGGCGGTTCACACAGAAGGCGGTGCACACACAAGGCGGTGCACACAAAAGGCGGTCTGTGGCCACCGCAGGAGTCATCTTATTGAAAGGGCCACAGGCAAGGCCGTACACACAGAAGGCGGTGCACACACAAGGCGGTCCGTGGCCACCGCAGGAGTCATGTTATTGAAGGGGCCACAGGCAAGGCGGTACACACAGAAGGCGGTGCACACACAAGGCGGAACACACAAAAGGCGGTCTGTGGCCACCGCAGGAGTCTTGTTATTTAAGGGGCCACAGGCAAGGCGGTTCACACAGAAGGCGGTGCACACACAAGGCGGTGCACACAAAAGGCGGTCTGTGGCCACCGCAGGAGTCATCTTATTGAAAGGGCCACAGGCAAGGCCGTACACACAGAAGGCGGTGCACACACAAGGCGGTCCGTGGCCACCGCAGGAGTCATGTTATTGAAGGGGCCACAGGCAAGGCGGTACACACAGAAGGCGGTGCACACACAAGGCGGAACACACAAAAGGCGGTCTGTGGCCACCGCAGGAGTCTTGTTATTTAAGGGGCCACAGGCAAGGCGGTACACACAGAAGGCGGTGCACACACAAGGCGGAACACACAAAAGGCGGTCTGTGGCCACCGCAGGAGTCATCTTATTGAAGGGGCCACAGGCAAGGCGGTACACACAGAAGGCGGTGCACACAACACGCGGTCTGTTGCCACCGCAGGAGTCATGTTATTGAAGGGGCCACAGGCAAGGCGGTACACACAGAAGGCGGTTCACACACAAGGCGGAACACACAAAAGGCGGTCTGTGGCCAACGCAGGAGTCTTGTTATTAATGTAGGGGGGGGGGGGGGGGGTTGTTAGTATATGGGGGTATTACTACAACGGGGGGTGACGGATTAAACCGGACTTTCGGCCGGCCGAAGGTCCGGCCGGACTTCCGGCCATTTTTTCGGCCGAGACAAGGGGGGGGTGACGGATTAAACCGTACTAGCCGAGCCGATAGGTCCGCCGAGCCAATAAGTCTGCCGAACCCCACGTCCGGTTTAATCCGGTGAGCTCACTGGCTGTATTTGACAACTCTGGCTACTCTGGCCGCCGAAAGTTGTTTGCTGTTGCAGGAATTTCATTGAATTGGTGCCTATGTCTTTGCAAAACATCTCGTGAGTCTGTCAATGCTCGGAAGATGCAATTCCCAGTTGCAGGGCACACCAACAATACCATGGGGACAATGATCAGCGCTGCAGTGATGGCCAACACTTGGTGACTTTGAAGGCTCTTGCCCTCTGGTGCAATTTCCATGTCAGACCACCCTCCAAACTCCACGTTCTTCGAATGACCAATTGTGGAGGTCGTCAGCGCTGGCACGGGGGTGGACAGCACAAGGGGAAGATGCTGCGATCAGGGGAATAGACATTCCACGGTCACTGCCCCTCCCCCCCCCCCCCCGCACATGCGTCAGTTACCATTGATCCCCATGTGTCAGTTCTTCCAAGTAAGTCGTCAGTATTGGTCCGTCTTTTATGTGTTAGAGATTCAACCAGGTCTGGCTTGGAGAATGAAGGTGCACACTTGTCAGACTGTGGAGTGCAGTATCTCAATTTGCAAAGTTGCTGCATCTGTGTTTGTTTCTCTTTGTGTTTCTATCCATCATCTCTTTCTTCCAATTTTTGAGCCCCCCCCCCGTCCCCAACAGCGAGCACCGAAAACAATGCACCATTTGCTGTCCACAAGTTGGAGGCATGCCTCCAAAACATAAGTGCATTAATCTAGAAGTACCACCTGGCAAACTTACTCCACCTTTACCCCCCAACAATCCAACACTTCCACACCCACAAGGGAGCAGTCTTAGCTCACGTGTGAATCTACAAGGAGGGAACCAAACCAAAATCAAGGAATGCTGACCACACACACCATGCATTGGATCCCCACCCCAACTAGCCACTGATCAGGAGTGTATGCCTGGGGCCATCGGAAAAGACCCAGAGCACTGGAGGACATGTGGTTGGGCAGAACCGCCACCGCGGGCAGGTGACCCCAGCAGCCTCCTAGCTCTGATAAGTCGCCTTTGGCAGGGCCCTGGCAAGCTGTCTGACAGAGGAGAGGTCAGCACCAAATGGGGCACACATTCCTTGGCAACAGAGGCCCAGGCCATGGGCCACCCCGAGCAAGGGTGTAAGGGCACAGGGGAGGGGGCCAACTGCCTACCCAGCCCACAGCTTGTCAATGCTGGTGGCATTCCCATCGCCTTGTCCTACATACGCCACAGGCCATCCAAGCCAGGCCAAAGATGCCCGCTCCGGCCGGATCAGGAACCCATGATGAGTTGTGGCAGGCGGCCATGGCCAGCGCAAGGCCCGATGGCCCAGGCCAGTGCAAGTTGGATAGCAGCCAATGGGCACAGGTGAGGGCGCTCAACATGCACCGGAGCCTTGTGCTGCATGCCACCCCAAGCCCCAGTCCCACACCCCACCTCAGCCCCAGCAGCAGCCTGAGCCTCAGCCCACAACGGACTCCAGGGCCCAGCCCCACTCCCAGTCCCAGTCCCAGTCCCAGTCCCAGTCCTAAGCCCCCCCGCCCTACCCCAAGCCGCCCCAGCCCTCCACACCCCAGCCCCAGTCTGCAGCCCAATGTCAGCCCCCAGCAGCAGCAGGCTGCCCCAGGCCAATTCTTATCCCAACATGCATTTGATTTCAATACTATGGCACCAATTTTGCTTCACAAGAACCTTGATGTCAATGCCCTCTGGCCCCGGCAAGTCAGCAAATCGCGGCGCAGCTTCGAGACCCAGCAGTATTCGCAGTATGGCAGTTGTGGCCAGTATGGCGGGCAGTATGGCCAGTACGCCGGGCAGTATGACCAGTATGGTGGCTGTGGCCAGTATGATTCCCCCAGCCCATCCCTATCCCCCAGCGAATCCCCACAGTCATCCCCCAGCCCATCCCCCAGCGTGTCCCAATCCCCCAGCCCATCCCCCAGCGAGTCCCCATCCCCCAGCGAGTCCCCCAGTGAGTCCCCCTCCCCCAGCGCGTCCCCATCCCCCAGCGAGTCCCCCAGTCAGTCCCCCAGCGAGTCCCCTAGCGAGTCCCCCAGCCCATCGCCCAGCCCGTCGCCCAGCTCATCACCATCACCAGCCTCATCACCATCATCATCACTCAGCCCATCGCCCGGCCAATCTCCCGGCCCATCCCCCAGCCCATTGCCCAGCCCAATTCCCTCACAGACGCTGACACCAACGTTTACCAGCACAGGTGAACACCTCTGCCACTGCTGATTGCTGAGCCTCTCTATATGTATGCATGGCATGATGCCTTGGCCGATGGAGTGTGGCACGCAACAGGAATGGAAAACAGCTGAGGGAGGGACACCGCAGGGGGGGCAATACAACACACAAGAGACAGGATGCATTGTGTAGGACCAAGCTGGTTGATCTCTAGAGATGATGTCAATACGGATGTTCCCCTCCCTCTTGTATAAGCTACGCCCTTGTCCAAGCTACAGTAGGGACCGTATGAAGTTGGTACCTTATTTTAATTCGGCACTTGAACCCAGCCCATTTCTGAGTCCTCTTCTTCAAGTGATGATTCTAGTGACCCCGATGATGCTCCCACTGAATTTGTTTGGGCTAAGGCTGCCCGAGGGGTGTGGGGAATGGCCCATGTCTTTGATGGGAAGTTGTATTTTACAAGAGACCACATGCAACGCAATTTCATTCCCAAGAATTTGAAGTTGCCCGAGCCAAAACCAGCCCCCAAACCTCGGCCAAAGGCATCTTCAAAGGCATCTTCAAGTGGTGAGCATGTGCAGTTGTTCCGCATGTTGTATGATCGCAAGAAGGGTTTCCAATCCGAACATTTGTAGGCTTCTCGTGCTTCATTGCTTGTGAGAACATGGGTGTGAACCTGAAAATTCATGTCTCAAACACTTTCTTGTGTTTCAATGCCTTTGGGAACATGGGTGGAGGTTAAGGTGCACTCATACCATGCACTCACTCACGTGTGTGTCGGTAGTTGCATGTGTCACGCGCAAGCCACGCCCGTGTCCAAGCTACAGTAGGCGTTAGGACTATTAATTTGGGACTTTGGCGTAGCTTATACAAGGGGGGGGGGGTAAGGGCCTGCCTTGAATGGAGTTGCACCATGGAGAGTGCACCTGAGAGCAAAGAGGTTGAGGGTGTGCTTCGGGGGGCGCCTGCACTGTGTGCTGGCAAGCTACAGGGTGACGAGTCCGTGCGTTGGCTGAAACCTTGAACCGTTGTGAGACGCTTGAGAGACCCTGTGGGACCCTTGTGAGACACTTGTGAGACCCTGTGGGACCCTTGTCAGACCCTTTGAGACAGTGCAGTGCACCGTGCCAACGTACAATGAGGCAAAACAATCTGACCTACTGCCAAGGAGAAGAAAACTTTTTCATGAGTGCGAGGAGAAGACAACTTTTCAGAAGTCTATCAAAATGCTCTATAGCCATGAGAATAGGGTCTAGGACTGTCTACCCAGCACCCAGCAAGGGTCCCACAGGGTTCAGCAGGCTTCAGTCATGGTCCAGGTGGTTAACCAGCCTACTGAGCGCAGTTGGACCCCAGATTGGGCAAGACGCCGTGATGGCCCCAAGCCCACACCCCTGCTAGCTGAGAAAACCATTGCTACACATGTGCTGCTGTGCTGTGTCCACTGGTTGTCTGCAACTCCTACCATGACCTGCTTGGATTTTAGCCCCCCCCCCAAAAAACACACACACACACACACCGATCTGGCCTCCCAAGCCTGTTGATGTGCATGCAGATCCTTCCCTTTTCCCAAGCCAATTGAGATTGAATCCTGTGGCATTGCTCAGTCACAGTCACATTTTGTAGGTGCGAGTGCAAAATCACGTTGAAGAGAGGTTGTTAGATCAAGCGCAGGCGCGAGCGTCGTATACCCCCCTTTTTTGGGGTCGTTCGCATAGCATACCCCAATGTATGGTTTCTGACGTCTATACCCTTGTAAAATCATCATCCGCCCAATACCCAAATCAGGTGGAAAAAAACGTACATACAGCATAAAATATGCTTTACACACCTTGGATGGTCATTTTAGGTGATCACAATATCAAAAAAATAAGTTTCGGAAACTTCGATTTTTGAGCTGCCCAGAGTAAAAAACTGCATAAGCACGTTGTGTACCAATCCATTGGGAGACTCCCGCCCCTTGCACCACATACCCAAAAAGGGTGAAAAACAAATAAATACGGCCTAAAACATGCACTGCATACCTTGGATGGTCATTTTAGGTGATCACGGTATCAAAAAAATAAGTCCCCTCGAAGAGAGGTTGTTAGATCAACCGCAGGCGCGAGCGCCGTATACCCCCCTTTTTTGGGGTCATTCGCGTAGCATACCCCAAGGCATGATATTTGATGTCCAACCCCTTGTAAAATCATTATTTTGCCCAATAAGACCATCCCCCAATGGATTTTTTGATTCCGAGGCCTCTATCCCCTAAAACTGGATATCACTTTTTTGGGGGGGGGTGGAGGTGGGGGGGGGGGTCAAAAGTTTTCGCTCAACAGGCTTCAAGCAGTGGGGAAGCTTACATCCACCACATCACCGCCGGTCGAATGGTAAAGCAGCCGACGCATGTTTTAGAGTCGGTGGTTCGAACCCTGGCCTGCTTACGTTTGCAGCGGCGGCGCCGCTGCAAATATTTACCGCGCCAGGGTTCAAACCGCTGACCCAAAATTTTGCGGTCGCATGCATTACCATTCGGCCACTACCGATTCTGGCGACCGGAGTGCTCCCGACTGCTGGATAAAGTGTCTGCTACTAACAAAAAACCCAAAGTGTGTGCTTCTGTCTGACGGACTGCTGGCCTGTCTAACTGACTGATTGGCTGACTGTCAACATCTCTTCGAGGTGCACTGCCGAAGGCAATAGAATTTCGGAAACTTCGATTTTTGAGCTGCCCAGGGTGAAGAACTGCATAAGCAGGTTGTGTACCAATCCCTTGGGAGACCCCCGCTCCCCCCCACCCCCGCGCCCATTACCCAAATAAGGTGAAAAAAAAGGTACATACAGCCTAAAATATGCTTTACATACCTTGGATAGTCATTTTAGGTGATCACAATATCAAAAAAGGGGGGTTCTAGGGGGATCCATACCAATAACTCATTGGTGAATGCGTTTATTGGACAAAATGATGATTTTACAAACTAGCAATTCAACCCCTTGGGATAGGGTACGCGAATAAGCCCAAAAAGGCCCAAAATGGGGGGGTAAGTGGCGTTTTCCCCTATATACACCTGCCTAGCTTTGGTCTAACAACCTCTGCGAAATGATTCTATTGCCTTTAGCAAGTCCACCTCGCAGAGAATCTACCCC